>JAJJWW010002931.1:0-83927 GCA_023531295.1 Papaver armeniacum
CTATGTTTTGATTAAACCTGCATCTATAACCTTCTCCTTTCTGTAATTTTTCAGATCTAAAGTTTTGAATTTCGATTTTAAAATGACTCTCTAATTTCTATCTTTTCTCCCTTTGTGTCTACAGATTGGTTTATCCTGTAATGGCGTTGGCCTTTTTAAAGTTGGTGATTATAGCGTTGGTTGCTATTGTTGTTTTGCTTGTGGAAGCTAAAGTGTTATCTCAAAGTCTCGTTGTTCTTAGCATTTTCATGGTGAAATTCTGTACCAGGACCGATTCAGATAGTTGGAAAGATGCAAGTGTTGTTTGCATAAGTAGTAGGAAAAAGGCTCGTTACAAAATTGAAAATTTCTTTTACCTCCTCCTACCTTGGTCAAATCCTAAGAATACTGTTTCCTTATCAGTTTCATCAAACACAAAAAATATCTCAATGCCAAATTCTCAGGGATTTTATTTGAATTCTATTTGTAGAAACCCTAATGAAATTCATATTTATCCTCATCCCATAACCCTAAATCAATTCCACACCTACATTCACCTACACGGTGTTAACAAAATGGAACCACAAACCAACACAGAAATCGCAGCCTCAAACACAAACTGTGAAGTCATTGATTTAGCTAGCAGGTTCAAACAGACAACTATTGAATTGAATGCTGAGGATGATACTATTGTTGTCAACCAATATGAATCTGATAATGAAGCTTCTGAAGCGGGAGAATGGGATTTTTGTCTAATCGATAAGATTATAATTGAAGGCAAGATGGGGTATGGTGCTGTGGAAAAAAACATTCTTTTCACTTGGAATTTTATTCCACCGGAAGAGATAAAAATCATCGAAGTGGATACTAATGTTATGATTTTTAAGCTGAAAAACAAGCCAGTGGTGGACAAAATCATTGAAGAAGGGCCCTGGAACATTGATGGATACTTATGTATCTTATATGACTATTTCCAAGGTTTAATTCACCAAAAACTGGAATGGACCAAGCAAGTGTACTGGATTCAACTTCAGAAGCTTCAGCCTGAACATATGAATGTGAAATCTGTAGAGGAAATGGGGAAATTACTTGGAGAAGTGTTAGCAATTGAACCACCAAATGCTATCCCAGCAGAAGGAGTTCCAGTGAAGGTATGTTTGAAAATTGAACTCACAACTCCACTAAGAAGAGGCGTTCTAGCAATTACTGCTGCGGGTGTAACCAAATAGGTTAGATTTTACTATGAGAAACAACCAAGGAAACTATGCAAAGAGTGTTTCATCATTAACCATTGCAAAGGAGCATGTGAAGCCGCTGCAGCATATGTAAAGGCTGTCCATGAAAAGCCTTACCCTTTTGGAGGTATAGGAAAATTGAAGAAGTCTGTTCAATTAGGATCCAGTGCATCCATACAGCCCAAACCAATCACCAGAAAAGCTACAAAACCAACAAACTTTGTCCTGCCTAAGGATGGAAAACAGGTTAAGATTCAAATGCTTACTGAGAATGATGATACTCAAGCAAGACTTGGAAAACGAAAGAGATTCATAGACCCCAACCATGATCAAGCAAGCTCCGTTACTTATGCGGAAAATGCTAATAACAATGAGACTGTAAGAGATGAACCAACAACAGCTAGAATCCCAACAAAGGATAAACTTTCTGGTGGCACTAATGGGGAGAATGAGGTAATTCAAAATCACTACTTTAATTTTTACTGCATTAGAAATAATATTATTTCTCACATCATAGATTTATCTTCCCGCTTAACTTATCAAACATGAAAATCCTATCCCGGAATGTATGTGGTTTAGGCAACAAAGAAACTAGAAACCATCTTAAAAATCAAATAAGATCCAATAATCCTGATATAATTTTTCTCATTGAGACAAAGAATACAACCATGAAAATGAAACAATACACCTCTAGTCTCCACTACCCAAATAGGTGGCTCCAAGACCCCATTGGTTCTTCAGTGGACTTTGTCTTTTGTGGAAAGATGGCATCGATGCAATTAGTTGAGAATAAACTTAACATGCTTAATTGTACTATTGAACTTGATGCTAGAACCAAAAACTCCCTAGTGACTTTTCTTTATGGTGCCCTAGACCCTGTAGCTAGAAAAGAACAATGGAGTTATATGAATGATATTGCAAATCAACTGAAACTACCTTGGATAGTTGCAGGAGATTTAAATTTTGTTTTGTCTCAAGATGAAAAAGATGGTGGAAATCTTATTAGCCAGTCTGTCCTAGATGACAATAATGCTCTTCTTAATAATAGTGGTTTGCATTCTCTAAATTTCATAGGGAACCCATTTACTTGGTCTAATAAAAGAAAAGGTCAGGCTCTCATCTTAGAAAGATTAGACAGATTCCTTGCTAATGACTCTTGGTTAAATTGTTATCCTTCTTGTGCTGTATACCATCTCATTCCTCTAGCTAGTGATCACTGCCCAATTTTGCTCTCTACAACTAGAATCCAGAATGACACTTATAAACCCTTTAGACTAAATAAAACTTGGTTTAGAGACAATAGTTGTAAGGCAATTATAGAATCTAGTTGGAAAAAACAAACTAATGGGTCTCATGCCTTTAGAGTCACAAAAAGTCTGTTTAATACTAAACAAGAACTTAGAAAGTGGAACTATGTTAGCTTTGGTAACATTACTACTCAGATAAATAAGATTAAATCTCAGATTGAAGAACTGTCCACTGTCAATGTTATAGCCAACACACCACAAATCGAGGAGCTTAAATGCAAACTGAATCAATGGTATGATATAGAAGAAGACTTTTGGAAACAGAGAAATAAAAATGAAGATCTGAAAAATGGTGAAAGAAATACTGCTTACTACCATCAAAAAGTAAACTTCAGTAAGAGGAAAACTAATATAGATACTCTCCAAAATGATAGGGGTGATTGGATTACTGATAGAATAGAAATAGCTAATACTCTTAAAGATCATTTTTTTAACATGAGTAGATCTACATTCCCTCCTAATGCTGAGTTCTATTTTAATAATGTTATTCCTTGCATTTTTGAGGATGAAAATCTTGCTTTAACTGCTATCCCACTCATGATGAAATAAGAAATGTTGTGTTTGGCATGCATTCTTGGACCACCCCAGACCAGATGGATTCCCTCCGTGTTTTTACCAAAAATGTGGCCTACAGTAGGAGAGGATATAGTTAAAATGGTAAAATCCTTTTTTCATTCTAAACATCCGCTAAAACAACTCAATCATAATTTTACTGCTTTAATTCCAAAAAAGAATTGCGTCTGTCTCATGTTGATTTGCATCAATAAGTTTATGTAATGTGACTTACAAGATTATATCTAAGATTCTTGTCTCTAGGCTCAAACCCCTTTTAAACAAGTTTATCTCTCCTTATCAGTCAGCATTTGTCCCTGGCAGATTGATACAAGATAACATTGTTATGGCCCATGAACTTATTGACACCATGAAAAAAACAAAAAGCATAAAAGGTTGGATGGCTATAAAACTTGATATGAGTAAAGCTTTTGATAGGATTGAATGGAGTTTTGTTATTGACAGCCTTAAGAGCTTAGGGTTTTGTCAAGATTGGTGTGACCTTATAAGTCAGCGCATTACTACTGTTTCCACATCAATTTTACTTAATGGTTCTTCCGGTGAGATGTATCAACCTCAGAGAGGTTTAAGACAAGGAGATCCTTTATCTCCTTATCTTTTTATCCTTTATATGGAGTCTCTCTCTAGAGCTCTTTTCTCTGCTGAGTCTAACAATAGCATTCATGGTTGTACTGTCACTAAAAATAGTCCTGTTGTAAGTCATTTGTTTTTTGCAGATGATTGCCTTCTGTTTGCTAGGGCTAATAGCAATGAGGCTAGAAACATTGCAGCTATTATTGATCAGTTCAGCAATTTCTCTGGCCAAGCTGTTAACTTGGATAAATCAGGCCTAGCTTTCAGTCCAAAAGTTCCAGGCCACATTAAAGGTGAAATTTCTAATATTCTTCATATAAAGAGAATGGCTTTGCAGGATAAATATTTAGGAGTCCCCTTGCTTCTCCAAAAATAAGGTAGAATCTTTTACCTCTCATGGATAAATTCAATGATAGGTCGCATCCCCTGGCAATCAAAATTCATTACTCAACCAGGTAAAACCACCCTCACTCAAACTGTTTTAGGATCTATTGCTAGTCATCATATGTATGTGTTCCCTATGCCTAAAACAGTCATTGATAAAATGGATGCTATGCAAAGAAATTTCTTTTGGAATAAAAGAAGTGGTGAAAGAGGCTTAACTATGAAGAAGTGGAATCATGTTGCTTACCCTAAAGATCTAGGAGGCCTAAATATTAGACAATCAGCTATCCTTAATCAAGCTCTGTTAGCTAAACTAGCTTGGAGATTGATGGAAAATACGGATGCCCCTTGGGCCACTTTACTCAGTCATAAATATTTTAATGGCCTTAATCCTCTTACTTGCTCTCTTTCTAGACAGGGATCTTGGGTGTGGAAGGGAATTTGTGATGGAATTGATATCATCAAGAAATTCTATTGCTGGCAGATAGGAGATGGAAAGGATATATCCATCTGGAAGGATAAATGGATTCCTAGTATGAGCATCCCCCCTAAATCTAACTTTGTTTCAGCAAACATGACTACTGTCTCCCGCCTAATTGATCTTTGAGAAACTAAGGAATGGAAATCGGAAATCTTAGAAGTTTTGTTTGATGAAGATACGATTAAGGCCATCAAAGATATTAGAGTACCCATATCTGGAAAAGACACCATAAGATGGAAACCAGATGCTAATGGTGAATTCTCGTTAAAACAGCTTATAGAGCCATTTTGGAGGATACTCAACCAAGACCACAAAACAAGATAATGATATAGATTGGAAGGTCGTGTGGAAAACCAACCTACCAATTAAAATTCAAGACTTCTTGTGGAAATTCCTTCATAATTGTCTCCCTACTAGGGAAAACTTCTAGACACACTAGATATCAAGAAGTCCTTCGCCCTTTTGTAAAAAAATCGAGGAGAATCTGCAACATCTTTTCCTAGAGTGTCCCGTTTTCTCTTCTCGTTTTGTATGTTATTGATGCTAGTTGCTTGGTGTCTTACTGTGGTAAGGACATTCACCACTGGATGAAACTCGGTTTGATAACAATACCAAAACAGACCCACTAATATTACCCAATTCAAAAATGTTTGTTTTACTATGTGGCATGTTTGGAAATCCGGATGTTGTGTGGTGTTTGATAACTTGCAGTTAAAACCGAAGATATTGTGGGTAAGTATCAAAACACATATGGTCGATCGGACAAGAGTGCAAACTGTCTCCCCTCCCGTCGAAGAGAAAACACCTAGGAACCTAGAACTAAAACTGGAAATATCCCGACTCTCCAGGATATCAAAGTCAACTTTGATGCAGACTTTTTGCAAGTTTAATAATCAAGTCGGATTTGGTCTAATAAGTCGTGATTTTGCAGGTGTGCAAGCCATGGAGCTAGGGGACAATGCACAAGAGCACTAGATCCGAGAGGTCAAGCATTGGCGGCTTATGAAGCAATTAAATGGGCAAAGGAGAAAGGAATTACACACATTCACTTGGAGGGAGATAGCCAAAATGTAGTGAATGCAATCAATGGGATTCAGGGAGCAGTCAAATGGACCAATGCAGGAATAATAGAAGACTCTATTTATCTTCTTAACAGTTTTACCACATGGAAGTGTAGCTTTATCCATCGTGAAGGAAATAATGTCGCAGACAATATAGCGAAAAAAGCTTTCTCTTTTCATAGTTCACAAGAATGGCAAATTAATCTGCCATCTTGGATTATGGCTGCTATTGCAGCTTGATGAAACTCGTTTAGCATCTCATGCTTAATTCAATATTAATTATCTTTCGTATTAAAAAAAAAAAGTTTTCTTTAGTTGCAAGTTTCTCATGGTTTTAAATACTACTTGAGTCCCGAATTGAGATATCAATCAATACAACAAACTCGTTAATTAAAGTTCCTTTTCAAAAGCCGGTAGCTAACCCCAATCAAAGGGTTTATCCAGTTTCATTCCTTGTGCTAAGATTATTTTCCAAGATCAAAAGTCTAGAAATCTAACAAAGAAGCGAGTAATAATGTCGATTACAATATGTGTTGGGAGATGATTGAAAGTCCTCATTAACGAAAAAGGGATTTCGAGATAGAAGAAATGTAGTAATGCTCTAGGGTTTAAGGATTTTGTTGTGAAATTATAGGGTGTATTAATGAGATATTATGGGTGTGCTTAAGGGGGTATATTAATCTTAAAGTGATTATTATCGCCTACTAGATTTAAATTAATATCTCGTGGAAAACAAAATGTGTTCTGGAATGATGTTGTGGAATCTACATATCACTTGTTCTTTGACTATGACTATACAAAGGATGTGTGGAATATGCCACCAATGGCCTCATAGGGAGCACCTCAAAACTTAAACTCGTCAATAATTCTCTCTTGCATAAATACAATGAATAGATATTTGGTGATTTGAATTCTATATATCAATGACACTGCAAAAAGAACTAAGTGCTGGTTCATCCGGGAAGGAAATGTGTCTTAGGATTTTGAAGATAAATCTAGAACACCCGAACAACTTACATTAGATATCACTAGACACTATGCTTACCGGCATCCAAAGAAACTCGAATAGTTTAAGTGAACCTCAATGTAGAATCATAAATCCAACACCATATTGAAACTTTCCAGCTTATTAACACTTTCAAACCGAATTGTGATGCATCCCTGGTTATCCGAGAATACTAATGTAGCGTTTGGTTTTATCCTTCGTAATCGGACAAGAACCTTCAAAGGAGCAGAATCGTGTGTCTTCGTAACTTCCACAACAAAAGCGTGTTTTTAACTATTTTTCACGCAACTAAATGGGCCATCTCAAAGAATTTATAAAATCTGGTTATTAAAGGGGATAATCAGGCAATAATGAGGCCCTTACAAGGAAAATTTTCAACCATACAATGGGAAAGTCTGGCCATTCTTGAAGAAGTAAGAAGATAGCAGACAACCTAGTTTCTTTTTTGGGTTTCCACTATGTGGACATAAAGGCCAACAGAGTAGTTGATCTATTGGCAAAGAAAGGAATGAAAAGCAAAATCACAACTTCTTAGGCATACCAACCTCCTAGTTTTTTAATTCCAACAAATAACTTATGACACCGTCAAAGCTTATGAAATATGTAATTTAAAAGCGACTTTCCTGAATAATAGCTTCGAGGGGATTAATCTCGACAAATTCAAATATCTAAATACTACTCATTCGAGTTGGTACTTGATGAGATCGAATCAATATGATTTTCACCGCTTTCTATCAATGCATATTTATTTCCAAAAAAAAAAAAAAAAAAAAAAAAAAAAAAAGTGATTATTACTGCTAACCAAATTTTGACCTATAATAATGCGTGATTTTTCCGAGGTCACCTCTCAAAAGAAGGGCTGGTTGATCAACTTGTGTGACTTACTTTAGTTAAGCGTTGAAGATGATCAAAAGGATGGAGTTGCATATATCTAATCAAAATCAATTTACACCCCCCCTTGATTTTACATAGATAATGAACTCGTAAAGCTTTTGCTTTGTTACCGGTTACTAGGATTTTTTTTTGTTGTTTCTTTTTCTTTTCAGTACCAATTTTCATATTTTTGTCTTGACGAATCTCATTGTTTATTTTGCGTAATTTGAATGTCGCTATAGTCTTCAAAGTTTGTACGTATGCAGCACTTGGCATTTCAACCGAAAAGATATTCTAACCCCAAAACCCAATGATTGACGTACAACATGGTTTTATCGATTCTTTTTCCGATAAAGGTAGAATTGAACTAACTTTTGTAATCAAGCAAGTGATCGGAAAACTACAAAATGCATCTACTTAGATGGAGCAAAGGATCGCAAAGCACACGAGGGAGCGGTTGTAATAGATGTAAATTGGGCGCCAAAGAACAAACTTGTAAAAGTTGGTCCGCAGATTGGATGCAAAGAGTGTACGTAGTTAGAGTCGTTTCCCATGATAATCTTCGAATGCAAATTAAATTAGTTCCAAATAAAAAGATAGCAAACGAATGGTACACTAGACCTCCAATTGTATCAGGCAACAACTTTAAGGTGATGTCGTTGATGTTATAAAGATTTCCAAAGTTTAATAAAAACACAAAAAAAAAACAAAAAGGAAAACAAATACTTGGTCGTGTTTTTTCGCTTTCTCTCGTTGTTGTTGTTCTTCTTCTTCTTCTTCTTCTTCTTCTTCTCTCTTCTTATTCTTTTTTCTTTTCTCTCTTCTTCTTCGCTTCTTCCTACTCTTCTCTCTTGTTCTCTCTAGCTTAGCTTCTTCATCCGATTGGATCATTACTATATCTTTTCTCCTAAAGCTTTCAACGAGACGAAACATTTTACGTGTAATATTGCATCCCAAATGAGGGCCTTCCTATTTATTGAAGGATTCGATCGAATCAGTGCCTTACCATGTTTCTTATCGAAATCCATGAGGTTGTATGAAGTTTCATGTTTAAGGTCATGAAGATGAAAATCTTGTTCATTGTGGAACAAAACTTCACCACTCTCGCAAGAGAAAATGATTTGGCTATGTCCCATATATGGGCGTCATGGTTCCCACAAATTAAAAAATCATGTGTCCAACTCCATGAATGGTGTTCGTCCTCCTTTTTATCTCCATAAGAATTATACTCACCCTCTTTCTTTAATAACCAGAACTCGTATAAACCGTCTTTGTGTTCTCGGACAATGCACAAGCTGTGAAATATCATAGAATTGAATAGAAGAAAATATTTTGATAAACTTGTGTATTTCGATTCTGTGACGTAACCTTTTCAGACACATTTAATAGTATTTATTGCAGATCTAAGTCATACAAACTATGACTTGACTTGACCAATAACAGTGACTAAGATTAAGACTTTGTTTGACTATAACATTCCTAATGTTTTTCCCCGCAAGTTTATACCGGGCAGCACGAGATAAACTTGAAAATAAAAACAAACAAAACACAGTTTAAGAAACAACAATGGACTGTGAAGCAAAGCCTGTAAAAATAGTATCATCTTCAGTATCTAAAGAAGGATCTACTGTAACAGTAATAATGGAGGATAAGTGATTTCTTGAGACTCCCATCAGTTGTTGAAGCAGTGAAGAAAAAGCAGAAAAACATATCCCTTTTGTGAATATATCTGCAATTTGTTGCTCAGAAACATGTTGTATCTTCAAGAAACCCGAGAGAACCAAATCCTCGACCACATGATAGTGAACTTCTATGTGTTTTTCCCCGGCATGAAACACGGGATTAGATGTCAAGCAGATTGCAGAAGTATTATCACAATTAACAGTTATTGGATAGTTCACTGAAATATGCAATTCCTTAAAAATATTAGACAACCATTCTAACTCAGAAGCAACAACAGATAAAACCTTGTATTTTGCTTCTGCAGAAGACCTTGATACTTTTGGTTGCTTTTTGCTTGACCATGAAATCAAAGAATTTCCCATAAAAACTGCATACCCTGAAGTAGACCTTCTGGTATCAGGGCAACCAGCCCAATCGAATCGTAAAATCTGTAATTGAACTTATATCCGCTTTCTTTAAGACAAGACCTAAGCCAATAGAACCCCTTTAAATACCTCTAATCCTTTTAACCAACAATAGATGAATGTCTTGGAGCATGCATAAACCGGGAGACATAATTTACACCAAAAGCTATATCAGGTCTTGTGATGGTAAGATACTTTAAAGCGCCAACTATAGTCCTATATTCTCGTCGCATTTTGCAATTAATTGAAGCTCTTTTTTCTTCACTAAGGTGTGTTGCAAGGTTTACAATGAAGCATATTTGCCTTAGCTAGTAACTCTAATGTATACTTTTTCTGTGTTAGAACTATGGAGTCCTCAGTTCTACTAGCTTCAATGCCCGCAAAGTAACTTAAATCACCCAATTGCTTCATTGCAAATTCAAAGACTTAAGGATTGAACCATAGTATGCATAAGAGCATCGTAACTACTAGTAAGTATTATATCATCCACATAAAGCAAAAGAACCATCACAACAAGAAGAAACATAGATGAACATTGGATAATCACACACCGACTTTTAAAAACCAAACTTAACCAAAAAGTCTTGAATCTATCAAACCATGCTCTTGGTGTCCTGCTTTTTTAATCCATATAAACTTTTTTTCAAATGACAAACATGATCTGGAAAATTTGGATCCACAAAGCCCCGAGGTTGAGCCGTATAAACATCTTCATTCAAGTTACCATGAAATAATACATTTGAAACATCTAATTGTTTGTATACGCCAATTATTTGTAATAGCTAAGACCAAGACAACTCTTACAAAGTGGTTGACTTAACTACCGGACTAAATGTTTCAAGATAGTCAACACCATCTTGTTGATTATATCCTAGAGCCAATAGTCTTGACTTTAGTATATCAATAGTACCATCTGCATTTAACTTCACTCTATACACCCACTTACATCCAAGTATATTCATGTGAGGCTCTGGCTTAACTAGATCCCATGTATCATTGTCCTTTAGAGCTTGATGTTCTTCTTTTATAGAAACTTGCCACTTAGGATGTTGTATAGCAGTTTTAAAAGTTTTTGGTTCATATGGAATATCTAATAAAGAGGAGAATGCAAATCGGAATAGGATGTTTAACTAAGCAGAATTCATAACATGATCATGAAAAAACTTTTGGTTTTGAAATGCCGCTTTTGATCTAGTGACAATGGAACTAGGAGCATTAGTAACAGAAACAGATGGAATATATGAAGAAGAATGCAAATGATTATCGATGGTAAAGATTTTGGCGATTCGAAAAAATAGAATTCGATTTAAGAAAAAATGACATTTCTTGAAATATGAAGTTTTCTAAGAACAGGATCATAGCATTTATAGCCTTTATGTAATGAGCTATAACCTATAAAGACACATCTGACTGATTTAGGAGACAACTTATCTTGTCTAGATTGACCCAAAAAAGGATAACACATAGTGCCAAAAACTTTAAGAAAACTATAATCAGGATATGTGTTATACAAAACTTCAAAAGGAGATTTATTTTTAAGTATAGGAGTTGGAGTTCTGTTAATGAGATATGTAGCATGTAGCTGTTAAAAAGGCATCAAACCAAAAAGATTTAGGACAAGAAGAATTGAAAAGTAATGTATTTCCCATCTCAGTTATATGATACCATGTGAAATATCGTAAAATTGAATAGAAGAAAAGATTTTGATAAACTTGTGTATTTCTCGGTTATAGGGAGAACCTTTTTAGACACATTTAATAGTATTTATTACAGACCTAAGTCATACAAACTATGACTTGACTTGACCAATAACAGTGACTAAGACCAAGACTTTGTTTGACTATAACATTCCTAATACAAGCAATCTCCCAAAACCCGTAGATCATAAGATGTACGGTGCTTAGGCCAATCTTTGAAACAAGGTGCTAATGGGAGCATGTGCAATTTTTCATCAGCCAAATCAAAAGACAAAATATTTCCATCCATATCCACCCAATTCAGAGCACCATCTAAAAAGAGAGTGCGGAAGCGGAATGAACTAATTTGCTTATTTTGTGATGTATAGAATGAAGAGTTAATTAATCCAATGTCTCGCCATCCACTGCCACTACCGATGGTGTATGCATATGCCTGGTAATTACGGGTTTTCTCCTTATGGATGAATCCAATAACTTTGTACTCGTTCGTGGAAGAACTGTAACCAAACCCAAAATAACTATATGGTCCAATATCCAACTCTGGAAGTACCAAACATTCTCTGGTCAAGGGATTACATATGTACATGCGATATACATAAGATTCATAACCGCAAAGAAAGTATAACGCAACACAAATCAGACCATTACACGAGCCAACAATTCGGTAGGATGATAATTGTGGTTTGGAATGGAAAGTATGGGTTTTGTTCATATCTGCAACTTTCATGAGCTTTTTATACTTACTGTCATATTCAGCATAACAAAATTGATTGAAACCAATATTGTCTCGTATCACCAAAATAAAACTTATCTCACCAGAATAATCATGACCATTAAAAAGCTTACGAGTGAAGTACCGATCATAGACCACGAGATTTAGACATGTTTTGCATACTAACTTGCATTGTAGGAGTGCCGCATTGGGTAAACGAGAAAGATTAATGTCTACTACAATCCCTTCTGGGAGATAGCACCCCATGATGAATTTTGAGATCCAAAACCAAAACCCTAGTGGAGAAACGCGGGAAAAAGAGGATGACCAAAAACAATAGAAATATAGGTATGTATGTATAAGCCAGCGGTCCCTTTCCTTTACTTGTAGGACTCGTTTTGTTTTTGCGGAGTTCCGTGAGAAATTGCGAGCCAAAAACTACCACCTGAACCAGAAATTGCACCTCTAACTCAAAATCGGCCCGTAACCTGAAATTTAATTGCGACTCAAACTTTACCGTGGCCTAGGCAAGAAGGGTTTCTGTACTGTTATAACCCTCAAACGTCGATCATATATGTAGGGGCTTTGAGGATCGCGGATACAATCAAGCGATTCCTCACATGAACAGACCTGATTCTTTGAAAGATTTAGGAGAATGCTCTAAATTTCATAAACTATTCACTGTGTATTCCTCGATATCTGTTATGTCACTAAACGTGATTCACCTTACAAGAATTACTCATGCATGGTATTTGCACGTTAAGATAGTGCACTCGGCTTGTCCCATTTTTTTCATGTTTTCTAACAACACTTTTTGCTGAGAAACGATACCAATAGTTCTAGACATTTGGATAGATGTAAAGCAGTTGTAAACACACCTTTTTTGAGATGCATTAGTTGGTACAAGGAAAATTAATGGTGGACAAGTGCAAAATGTATCATTAAACAAATCCTTAGTTAATCAGTAATAGGTAGACAACAAAAGAATAATGGAATAACTATCCAGTCTCTCTTCTCATTGACAATAAGGGTTCCAATGACTACCGTGGCCTCCAAAATAAAATTCTGGTTCTTTAATGTACTGAACATAGTTATAAGCACTGTAACAATAAGGTTCATCCATATACTCCATAACCCATTCAGGGTACTTTTCTGTTAAAGAATAATCGATGATTCGGACATGATGAATGTAAGCTGCACCGGTATACATGTCCCTTGCATCACCTCCACTCCCCATTGCTGTTGATGTGTGCTTCACTCCTTCTTTACCTATGGTTTCGAGTACACTTCACCGCCAAATTGAACCACTTTTGCACTTCCTCTCAATAACACGAATAATTCACCTGGCCAATATCCTACTTCTTTATGGTTTAACAGTAACCACCAATTGCTGGTGTTTACATCCTGAAAGCACCCAAAAGAATGACCAGAATAACAATTTGTTACACTATGAAATTAAATTTATTTACAACCGAAGGAAGATTTACATCCGGAATTTGCTCACATGAAAAAGTACGTAGTCTTACCATAAAGATAAAAATTGCTATTTCGTATTGGGGACCAAATTCGCTGGAAACAGGTTCAATTGGAGAACCAAGCGCAACTTCACGGTTTGTTTGTACAAACCCAGTACATGTAAGATCAAAGCAACCCGTCGTATGTGATCCATCAGCCTGTTATGAAATAATATTCAGAAAGAATTTGCTTGGTACGCAACTTATGAAAAGATGAAGAAGCTGAACATTAAGGTCTTGTTTTGTGGAATAGATGCTTACAGTCCAATATATGAAGAATCGTGTTTTTGTATCGCCATATAGAGTGGGATTTACCTGTAAAGTTTCATGAAATCCAGATTTTAGGCCAATCGGAAAATATTTTCTGCGGGTTTGCAATATAGTAATAGTAGTAGTGAGTTTAGAACTTAGAATTATACATTGTTTCCCGAATAACGGTTAAGAAAAAGAAGTTTAGTTGATGTGTGCTTACCATCCATCCAGCTTCGACACTCTCCATTCCCTCGCGAGAACCAGAGACAAGCCATATTTGAGCTGTCGAATACTCGTTTGTCTTTTCAATATATGGATTCCAAACATTGATATCTCCTTTAGCTCCTATATAACTGTATCCTTCAGTTATTAGCATCGCAGATCTGCAAAAGGATATGTAAAGCAACAATCACCGAGTTAATCAAAGTTACTGTACGAGGTTAGAACTCGCTATAGCTCGTAGCAAATAATGCATAATAAGAAGAAGAAAAAAAAGGTACAAAGCAGTTCAAGTCTTATGTAACAGAAGGGTGCTTACCGAGCGATTAACGTAAAGGTTGTTTGATGTTCCATTCAGAAAATTTGAAGTTCCATTTTTGTCGAGAAAGTTAAATGCATGTGTCTTGTTAGTTTCTTGTCTTATCGTACTCCTATTTGAATAAACAACGTTTGGATTTTTCCTTCCATAATTTTCAAGAGAGGTAGCATTAAGTAGTTCTTGTTTTAGGATTCTTGAATAGGTATTGTACCGATCGGACAACTTCCACTTTTCCACCAACTTTGAGACATGGCTTGCATCGATGACCCGTTTTTGCTCATAGTTGCTGGATAAAAGCTTGGTTTCATCTGTATCAATATGTACATAATAAGTTACACTGCATAAAAGACAATAAACAGTGATCTTCACCGAACAATAAAAGAAAAATGTTTTATTTTTACCTGAAGGGTGTGATTCTTCAAAGAAGGATGATCAAAAGCAGTTTGTTTATAGATATCGACGCAGTCAATAACATCACCATATTCAGTCTGGATGGTTTTAAGTGAGTGTTTATTGAGAAGTTTTAACTTTTCATCAACCTTAGAATGTGTTTGTTTTGATGGTAACTTTTCACCTAGTACTGCCCCAAAGCTTGAAACAGTAATTCCTAACAACAATAATGTAACTAACAAAATAAAAGCATACACTTCCATTTTCATCTGAAATGTACTATAACTGTGGCTTCTGATATCTGTAACTAAGGGATGCCAAACTTATTTAAGTAGTGAAAATGTGAAGGAAGTTGAATCATGTAACTTAGTTGACTCTTTTAGTTGAAGCATTTTGTTTTGATGAACAATCTTGAGACTTCTTTTGTGTGTGTGTATTTAGTTGTGCCCCACGGACTATACAATGAACAAAGTAGTTATTGGTTCATTGGATTGTGGAATTGAAGCTGAAAACCAGATCCTCGAAATTACCCATTAACTGACGGAAAGGGATTTACGGAGTAAATTATAGGGTTCGAAGAATTGGGAATTTTTGTTCTGAGTAGACTCGAGAGGGTAAAGTTAGGGGAAAAGAAACCAATTTCTGAAGTAAAGATGTTTGTTCTGGTCTGGTTCGCAATTTGGATTTGATTTAGCATCTGACTCGAAGCAAATCGGATGCTGTGTTTTCATATTTTTTTCCTTCTGACGTCTGACTCGAGGTCTGACTCGGTTCGAATATCTGACTCAGAAGTATTTGAGTCGGGCCTCAACTCGCTTGGACATATCTTATTAGACTGAAACAGATTTTTAACTCTACTGCTTTATAAATTTTGAGTCAGATTCAGACATAATAAGTCAGATCCATAATAACACGAATCCTGATTTGTTTTCCAGTTACAGCATCACGATATCCTGATTTGTTTGGATGATGAAACGTACCCACCAATTTGGTGGGACACCGACACTATTGCGTCGCGACTTCCCTAATCCTACTATGTTCAGTAGTAGTGCCGATTAATCTCCATCTCAAAAGATTAAGGTGTCTGATCGTTTAGTACTAGTGCCGATTAATTTGTCTATAGCACCCTAATATCACGAGCGAGATGAACACAAGGAGAGATTGTAGTGTAGATGTTATTAAAACCCCTTTAGCCTACTTGATGGTGACACCATGTGCGAAATACTGGTCCGGCTTCCGGTGAAGTCCTTATTGCAGGCAAAGCGTGTTTGTACACGTTGGAATTCTATAGTAAGAGATCCATCCTTTGTTGATTTACACTACACTCGATCAAAAGCTAGTCCAAAACTCTTTATCTTTGTTACGAGTGGGAGGTTTTTGTTCTCGGTTGACTTGTTTCAAGGCGGAATACTCCTAGATCAGATGAAAGTAGAGTTACCGTCGAAAGGAGGATTTGTTTGTGTTCAAATTATTAATCCTGTCAATGGTTTGGTGTGCTTCAAGAGTTGTATGGGTAACGTTCTTATTTATAACCCCAGCACTGGAGACAATACATCTTGGATTGAATCAAGGGTAAGGTGCGAAGAAAAGCATAATGATAAGGACGCTTTTTATGGATTTGGATTTGATTCCAAAACTAAGGAACACAAAGTAGTTTGCCTATGGCATTCGTATGATACTAGATATGAAACCGGTCCTAGTGATTTTTGCGAGGTTTTGACTGTGGGGCAAAATACATGGAGAAGGATTCATGACGTCCCGCCTTATAAGGCATACGCAGAATCTGTCTATGTGAATGGAGTCGTCTATTGGCTGAGTACTTACCGTAAGCATTACGATTGTTCAACTTCTGCTGATGCTAAATCCATAGTAGCATTTGATATTGGAAGAGAGAAATTTAGAGTGATAGCCATCCCTGATTTCATTGCTGATTGTCGCCAGAGTAGTGGTCGTTCCAATAATTGTCATGATTTACTGGTAATTGATGGATGCGTTCAACCATGGTCCAATAAATAATGCCTTCAACCATGGTCCATGAGAGTGGGAAGAGAGGGACTTCTCATGTAAGTCAGTCGTATATGGACTGATATTTTTCTCGACATCAAATATCTTCAGGAGTAGTCTTTACTTCTGTAGAATCATGGAAAAAAAACAAAATCAACCATATACATCGAGACGAATTTTCTTTGTGTCCCAACCAACATGACTTTTCTTCTACCAATAGCATCCTTTTGGCTTCATTTGGTTCATCATGAATGAGAAAGAAGAACATTTCTTGTTCACAAAATTAATGGATAAGCCTAAGCTACCTGGTGTTGTCCTTCCTCTATAAATTTCACTTCCAGAAATACCGGTTCTTCACAATCATCTCCAATGAAGTCTCTCCTCCAAGGTACATGGCTTCTCTTATTCTTTTTCATTTTGAGTCTTTTCGGATCTCAGTGTGTTCAAGGAAAATGCTTGAAAGATCAGAGAGCTCTGCTACTCCAACTAAATTCTAGTCTTATTTATGAATCATCAGAGTATTGGAGTGATTATTATCGTGATTCTTATGGTATAAATTTAACGTTTTCTTCAAAGCTTAGTTCTTGGAATGCAAACACCGATTGCTGTTCTTGGGATGGTATTACTTGTGATGGAGCTGGTCGTGTCATCAGTTTAGATCTTAGTTGTGAGTTTATTTCAGGTGGAATAAATAATTCAAGCGGTCTATTCAATCTTTTGTACCTCGAGAGATTGAATTTGGCAAACAACTTTTTCAATTCACCAATTCCATATGGGTTGGAGCAACTTGTTAACTTGAGATACCTAAATCTGTCACAGTCAGGCTTTCTAGGTCAAATTCCGGTTGCCATACTACGTATGACAAGGTTGGTTACACTCGATCTCTCTTCTTATGCTAATTCATTGAGCCTAGATGATCCAGATTTCGAAATGCTCACTCACAATTTAACAGGATTGAGAGAACTCTATTTAGATGGTGTAAACATATCTGAACATGGAAGCAAGTGGTGTCGCATCCTATCCACCTCGCTGCCTAAATTGCAAGTGTTGAGTTTGTCTGACTGTTCTCTTTCAGGGCCTCTCGATTCCTATCTCTCACAGCTTCAATCACTCAAAATCCTTCGACTCGCTGGTAATAATCTCTCCACAGTTGTACCTGATTTCCTCGCGGACTTCCCCAATTTGGTTTCCTTAGATCTCTCTGAATGTGAGTTGTATGGAGAATTCCCAGAAAGAATTTTTTATCTAAAAATCTCCGATATCTCGATCTCTCACTTAACCACCGTCTTCAGGGTTCTTTACCAGAATTTCCTATTAAAGGAGTGCTCCAGGATTTGGTATTGCGAGGGACGAGTTTCTCAGGTGAATTACCGCATTCTATTGGTAATCTTAAACTCCTATCCCGCTTGGATCTCTCCAGATGTGGATTTAGTGGATCAATTCCTGATTCAATTTCAAACCTTAACCAGCTTCAACGTTTAGACCTGTCATATAATAATTTCACTGGTCTCATCTCATCAATATGTTGGCCCAAGAGTCTCACTATGATAAATCTTGCCAACAATCATTTAGCTGGTCCAATTTCTTCAGATTGGATCGGGCTTCAAAATCTGTTTTCTTTGAGGTTATATAACAACTCACTCAACGGTACAATACCACCGGTTTTGTTTACTCTACCTTCTCTTTGGGCGTTACTACTTTCCACTAATGAATTTACAGGTCACCTTGGTGAGTTTTTCATTGGACCATCTTCTCCTATGTCTATGCTTGATTTGAGTGGCAATAAGTTGCAAGGATGCATTCCTGTGTCACTTTTTGAATTCTCGAACTGAATATTCTCCGTCTTTCATCGAACAACTTCAGTGGCACACTAAGTTTAGAAATGTTTTTCCACAAATTCAAATATCTCAGTATCCTCGATCTCTCACATAACAGATTTTCGATCACTACTGATGTTGTTGATAATTCTACACTATTTCCCCAAGTTCAATTTTTGTTATTAGGTTCCTGTAACCTGACCAAATTCCCCATCTTCTTGCAAAATCAATCTAGACTATATTCATTAGATCTCTCGAACAATCACATCCATGGAAAAATACCCCATTGGATTTGGAAAATTGGCAATAAGAGTCTCTATTATTTAAATATTTCTCAGAACTTCTTGGAGGATCCCGACCAACCCTTTCCTTTCAATAATTTCGAATCATTGGATGTAGTCATTGTCCACTCCAACAAGCTTCAAGGGAAAAATCCAATCTTACGATCATCTGATTTTCAGGTGTTAGATTACTCGTTGAACAACCTCACCTCCACGATACCAAATATTTCATCTTACCTTTCGGATGCGATTTTCATTACTTATTCCAGCAACCAACTTAGCGGAAATATCCCCACGTGGATATGTAAAGCTAAACATCTTCAAGTTCTTGATCTGTCCCATAATAGCTTCAGTGGACCAATACCCCAATGTCTGGGATCAATGGCAAACCTCATAGTTTTAAATCTAAAAGGAAACAACTTGCAGGGAACTATACCTGAGACATTTCAACAAACTTGTAGTATGAGAACACTCAACCTTAACCAAAACAGATTTGAAGGTGAAGTAGCAAAATCTCTTACCAATTGCACAATGCTAGAGGTTTTAGATGTTGGAAACAATCGATTGACTGGTACTTTTCCTTCCTGGTTAGAGAGTATGCAGCAGTTGCATGTTCTTGTGTTGCGGTCCAACCATTTTTTTGGTCCATGGGGAAATCAAGGAAGTGATTGCAACTTTCTAACCTTACAAATCTTTGACATCTCCAACAATAACTTTTCAGGTGTTCTATCAAATGAGTGCTTCTTAAGTTGGAAGGCCATGATGATAAATGAAAAAGAATCAGATTGGAACCGCAAGGATCAGATACTAAAATTCAATCTTTCATTCATGAATTATCAAGAAACTGTAACGGTTAGAATGAAAGGAATGGAGATGGAACTGGTGAAGATCCAAACCATTTTTACAAGCATCGACTTCTCGAATAATGATTTTGAAGGAGAGATACCAAAAAGCATTGGGAATCTCACGTCACTGTGTGTTCTCAATTTCTCAAACAACGCCCTGGAAGGCCCAATCCCATCAACTTTCGGGAATCTCACACATCTCGAGTCGCTGGACCTCTCGCGAAACAAGCTAACCGGAGAGATCCCCTACCAGTTAGCAGCCCTATCATTCCTTTCTACCTTGAAACTCTCGTTCAACAAACTAGTGGGGAAAATTCCATCAGGCAGTCAAATGCAAACTTTCCCATCAAGTTCTTTTGAAGGAAATGATGGGCTATGTGGAATTCCATTGTCCAAAGAGTGTAACAGTGTTGCGGAGTCACCACGAAATGGTTCGACGTCTAAGAATGATGATTATGAATTTGATTGGATTCTATTCTTGGTGACGTTTCTGGGATTTGTGACGGGTGCATGCATGGTTATTGGACCTCAATATTTTTGGAAGAAAGGGAGAGAATGGGTTAACCAGCGTATCAACAGAATCCTCAATATTACTTGAGAGCTGAGATGATGGGAAGATGTAATCAAGATATTTAGTAAATAAATGCCTTTTCACTTCAATTTATGTGAAATTTGTTTGTTTTCCATTTGCTATCACCTTATGTAGTTTCTAATTTCAATTGAAATTAACTTGTCTGGATTCTAACTTAGTGATGCCAATTTTGGCGGGGCTAAAAACAACCAAATCCTAACCAATGGATGGGTGAACTCACCTACCAACTTAACCTTGAGGCAGAGCTTTTCTTACAATCATGTTTAAGGTCAAGCCTGGATATTGCTGCAGATAGGCATCTAGCTCCAAGCCTGGATATTGCTGTACAAGCAAGATAAATTTGTCAATAAGCATTCTTTGAATTTTTCCAAGTACCATAAGCTCAACTCAAGCAGGAATCAATCGTTGTCAATAATTCCTCATTTAGATTTCTTTTCGGCAAGAGGGGTTATAATATGACTTACTAGTTAAATCTGTAAGAACTAAGCAATGTCTATCAGAAAAATCAAGCAGAACTTAGAGATACTGGGGTTCTTAATTTCTGTACCATACTACCATTTACAAGATTGCTAAGTACATCAACAAGTTTAACTAAAGTCTAAAGTATGAATGCATCATTTCCATAAAAACTAATTCGCAACGTTCTTCACTTTCCTCCGCAGCAACACCAACTTATGTTTCATACCATTATCGTTCCCCGCATCCGTTTTCGCTTTACATTGCTTGTAAAATTTGTCACTATACTTTTTCCATTCCTCTCTAAACACCAACAACTTCCTCCAATCTTTTGTGTGTGGCAACTTCACCAACAATTACATTGCTCAACTTCAACAGCAGCTTGACTAGGACCTGAATGAAAAAACACAATCAACCGAGTCTGACTCAGCGAGTTGAAGTGACCGAGTTTATAAAACCTTAACTGAAATTAGAAATTAGGGGAGTGGGGGTACTTACTTGATTGAGCTCTGAAGCGTTGTTGTCTTCTTCTGCTGCTTCTTCCATTTTTTGTTGAAATTCTGATGTGGGCATTTTGGTGCGCATTTTAGAGATTTCTCCGTGGAAGGAGAAGTGATTAGAGCATAGAAAAGAGGGTTTGGTGGATATTGAAAATTTTAAGCCTATTGTTGAATGAAAACCCATGGTACTTTGGGGAGGTTTGAATCAGAGAGAGGGTTTTAGACAGTAAGTGAGATAGATGATGAAGAAGGATTTTATCTGTGATATTGTGTAACAAATACCCATCAATTTTGATAGTTGTAAATCTTAAGCCGTTGGATTGTCTTAGGAATGTCCTCTCAAATGGTGACGCTCACGTATCTCGAGTGTATGGGCCTGGGTTTAAACACTAGACATGTAGTTCGACAGTTGTCCAACAGCATGTGGTCGGTCAGTTACCGGAAGACAGCTTGCCAATCCTCGAATTTGCCGAAACATAGGTTCGGTCTCGCATTGTCTCTGATATTTCTTTTTACATTTTTGTGCTTAGAATACATAGGTTCGATCTCACCAGAATGGTTAACTTCATAAAATTAATAAAAAAGCTTTATCAACCAAATCCTAATCATTTCTCATTGATAATAAGTATTAAGTACAAAAGAAATTTATACATCATAACAAAAAATTTCTTATATTAAAAAAATTCACGGTCGTTCACAGGACAGACATAATTTTAAAATACAACTACTAAAGTGTCAAAGACAACGTATTACGAGTTTAAGCTACCACCATCAACTCTACGGGCTCTCCTGAGATCAAATGATTTCGCCATTGTAGTCAAAACCATCAAATGTCAACCACAAAGACACGAAACGGGGTTAAATGGACATATGTGTATTATAATTAACAATACCAAATAGTTTAACATACCTGCAAAATGCAAAGATGTTAGGCTAAACTAGTGATTCATCCATTTCTCAAGGTTTTTCATAGGTAATTTAAATTGTCATATTTGGGTTGTAGATGACAACACCAAACAATTTAACAACACTGCACAAGGCAGAGAAGTTAGCAGGATAAACAAATGATTCGTCCATTTATAAAGATTTTCTATATTAAAATAACTAATGTAACAAACTAAAACTAAAATAAGGTAGCATAAAGTAACAAAAAAGTTGTTACACATTAAGATTTTATAAATAAATAAATACATGTATAAATACAACATTTGAACCATGAATATGAAGATTTTTGATCCGACGATATAACAAAAGATGCACAACCTATACATACCGACTTAGGTATTAGAATTGAACCTTTCATTGGTCTCAAAGAAGCAAAGTCATCTGTGATAAACTCACATTTCACCTTTTCGCATTTGTTTGATCGTGGATTATCATACAATTTGTAAGAAATTGATCACCCGTCTTGTTAAGAGGTATTATTTTCATAACATTAATATATAAAAGAAGTTGTTGAAACCGAAAGAGTGAGTACATGGAAAATCAATTTATCTATCAAATTATAGATATTTGACTTACCAGGTTTCAACCAATCGCTAATATAATTCAACCACAATAGTCACATTTCCAAAAAAATGGATCAATTGTAGATAACGTCACATTTGTAATGTTGTAATTGGCATCTTAAAAAACATACCTCTTGTTAAAACTTTTTCACATGACCGCATAGGGAATCAATGTAAAAATACTTGTAATAAAGCACAAGTAGTTCCCATGATTCCTCTGTGAATTGACTACTTATCTCTGCTAGGTGAAAATCTGTGACCAAGTTCAATATATCAACGCAATAATGATGTTCAATGGTAATAAGTCTTGTTGCACTAGTGGAAAATGGGCTATCTGAGACATAATGAAACGACATAGATCAAATATTGAGAAACAACCACATATCAAAAGTCTTGCTGACTAGAGTCAAAACGTCGTTCCAGTATGACTTTGGTAGACTTCTACAACAACGCATTCGGTATGTACTTGACTTAAGTCAAGGTTGTCGTTTTTAGTATTGACTAAGTTGACTTCTACAACGACATTTGAGTAGTAACATTTTGCTGATAGATATTTTCGAGGAGGTATAATTATTTATTATACTTTCTCTTTCATTGTCGGTTTTATCTCCTCTCTTTTTCCTCTCCACACCAGAAACTTCTCTGTCTTCTCTCATTTTCCTCTTCAGAAATCTTCTCTCTTATTTTTCTCCTACACAGACCCAAGATCCCTTTTTCTTCAGCAGCTATAGATCGAAACCCTAACTTCGGTTTTTATCAACACAATTAGCCTCCAGTGAATCAATTTTCTGTATAAATTTTTTCTCAAGTATGTGGTAGATCAATCATATCTTGCACAAGCAAAACCTAACGATGTTGTTTGATGAGGTTATGAATCGGGGTTGATGTTGTTTGATAAGGTTTGTGAATCTCTTCTCCTTACTCTCTCTTTTTGTTAGATTTTGATTCAGCGATTTGATGGTTGGATTTCCTTTATTTATTTATTTTTGTTAATCTGTGGGTTTCCCTTCTTTTTGATTTTCTTCCTCTAAAAGCAAATCTGAAAGTTCAGGTCTTTCGAGTTGCAATTTCAGTATTGCACCATAGTTTTGGTTTCAATTGAAGAATCAACAAAAAAATTTCTTTTAGAGAATCAATTTTTGGGTTTTTCAATTAGAATTAAACCCTAGATTTTTATAATTTGGGGGTTTGTATGGGTTTGTTTGGGGTTCGTGATGCTTCGTTATTTTGGTTTTTCATATTGTAATGTGTTGGATGTTTTATTATGAGATTGTTTTTGTTCATGTTCGTTTCCTGATTTGAGCTGAGGGTTTATTGTTGATCTCTAGCTCTAGCTTGAAATACTTTTTAGTTTGTTTTAGTTCTCAAACTTTTTTGGGTGATGAAGAATTTTTTACTTCATCATCAATTTCATTCTTATTCCTGATGTCACTGAATCTTTGGGTAGTATTAAGTTTGATATGTGATGATTCTTATTCCTAGGTTAGGTTGTTAGTTTTGAAATTCAACTATTTTCTTAACATTTGGGACTTTAAAGTAGCTTAGTCATATCATTTATGTTCTTTTCGCTGTTGTTGATTTTGTTTATTTTTGTTACATTCATGAAATCCTAGCATACAAAAAACATCGAGCAATCGAGATTAAGATACGAGGATAAGGAAGGTGGTTGGATGCTCATAGGAGACGTACCGTGGGAGTAAGCTGACTGCCATTCCCACCATAGTCTTTTAATTTTTGTTTTCTCAACTTTTGTTTCTTATGCATGTTATATGGTCCAAGCACAGAATAAATTCTGATCATCATCTTGATTAAAATGAATTTGAATCGAATACAAAATTCAGTGAGACCACAACTCTGAAAATACGAGCATGGACATGCCATTGTTGATTAGTGCCGACCTTTGAGTAACTAGATGCAGTCGTGATACAGTTGTGAGTTGTCATTTTGACAAAGAAATGAGATATATTATATTGGTCACTCGTGCCTTGTAGATTGAGTAACTAAATTCAGTCATGCAAACTGCTGGTGTGTCTAAATGTCATCGTGGTATTCATGGATGATGTCCATACTAGGTAGCATATCTTTGCTCTAACCAGTCACATCATTTCAGAAGATTAAATACCGACTGTTCCAATATTAGCCACATCAACAGAATGGAGCTGCCACAGAACATGAAGATTGTTGCTACACAGACGGACAGTCCTGATGTGAGAAACTAAGCATTTCTATGGTAAATCCTTGGATCCCCGTTTCTCTACAGATTTTTTCTCTTCTGATTTTAGGATTACAAATCGAATGTTTTGATTTTAGTGTTGTTGATGGAGTATTCTTTCTTTGAAGTTAATAAATGTGCACTTTTATTATATTTCTGCAGATAAATGCTTCCCCACAACTACCGGAAAGGGCTTGGTTTGAAAAATGTAAGTATACCTTGGTCCTTGATAATTAAATTACAGTGGCTTAAGTATTAATATATGTATGCACAATTTTATATTGATATATAAGTATTAATATATGTATGCCTTATATGTCTCCAGGTCAACATAAAAACACAAAGGGGTTTTGTTCCGGTTGATGAGGGAATGCGAGTAATTGACAAGGATGAAAAGGTTGGAATGTAAGTCTAGTTTGTAATTAGTAGTTAATTTTAGTCTAATTAATCTCTAATTTCTGAAGTTTCAATCACATTGTTCATTTATTTCTTTATGTGTTTTTTTCTAGGTTGTGGAGCTTGATTTCATCTATTCAAGTGATGGTACGCATACACATTGGGATAATAGTTACCAAACTGCTCTCATCTTGAGTGTGCCCAAACCTGGAGAGGAAACCCAAGAGACCCTAAGGGCATCTGCATTTCCAAGTACCTACCTTAAGGTGATGACATGCTCATAATATAGTTTTGTTTATGATTTTAAGTCACTTGAATCATAGAATTTAAACGTTCCCATCTTTTTGTCTACATAGCTGGCAATTGTAAATGCAGGGTGGTGGCAGATCTTTGGCTAGGGAACCCATTGCAAGAGTTGCAGTGGGAGCTCTTGCCAAGAACATCTTAAAGCTATATTGCAGAACTTAGGTGAGTCTATTATATATTTATATTGATTGTTGAGCTTAGTGTATTGGCATGATCTTACGTGAATCGATTTATTTGCACTCCATGCTTTAGATACAAAGAAACATACTCACCGGGAAATCTTCATTTGTTGTTTGTTCGATGCATGCACTTGCTGTTTTATAAGCACTTTTGACTTGGCCATAGTCGAGCTAATATCTCAATATTATGTTATTACCTCATTTTCATTGTTACTGACCTATCAGTAATTCATGTTAACTACAGAGATCTTTGCTGCAACTTGTTAGGGGGCCAATTCCTTCACACCTTGGCAAATTTTACTGATACTGAAAAAGTGGAACACTATTGATTTAGACATATACAAGGTGCTGTATTTTTGTATTGTGAGTCTTACTACTTAAGTGGCTTTACTTTAGATAACTATGCCGAGACTTATTGTTGGAAGTGGCAGCCGATTTCGGTCAGCAAGTAGCTGGCCTGGATACCTTGCCCAATACTGTTACAGGTGCACCCTTTTGCAAGTCCACGCAGTTTTGCTAATCCAGGTTCAAGGAGTGAATATCTTCGGTGATGTTGACACCTTTTGTTTGTTGTAGGTATGTTGTTCTGGAATTGTCCGCTTGGAAATGGCAGCTGATCTCGGTCAGCAAGTTGCTGGCCTGGTTCCTTTGCGCAATACTATTGCAATGTGACACCCTTCGCAAGTCCACATAATTCTCGCTAGTCCAGGTTCAAGGAGTGAATATCTTCAGTGATGTTGACACCCTTTGTTTGTTGTAGGTCTGTTTTTCTCGAATTATCCGCTCGGTTCATCATCATGGATCTCGTTTCTTTGGTTTTAGTTGTCTTTATGAACTTTAGAATTTTGGATTTGATTGCTTATTTTCTTTTGTGGTTCGTAACCCGAGTGTAACCGAATTCGGATATAAATTGTATAACCAATACAATGAGTTTTTATTTAAATGGCCATTAGAATTTTTAAATCCAAGTTTTATTTCGTGGTGATTCGACTCGGTTGATTTATCTCATATGAGTCGAAACCCCTAAGTCATCGAGATCCGACCACGGATTCACTTGAATTTCTACTTTTTTTATATTATAAAATTAAATCTACAACGCAATCCAAGTATAGTAACTAGTGACAGCTTGGAAGTATCGTAATTATGAGTCAACTTGAAAGTGTCGTTCCACAAAAAGACACTAAATCTACGGCACTTTCAGCGGCAACTCTAAACTGTTGTATATTCGGCTAATACGACACTTTTCAACTATCTTAAAACGGCTTTTTTCCACTAGTGTTGCTTACAAGAATGACTCGTTCCCATCATATATCGATCGAAAATTCGATTATTTGGTTTGTCACTGTGAGTGTCATAAGGGTGTCAATTAATAGACATAAATTGTAGGTGTGCTCATGTAGTACAAAATTTATCCTTCTACTAAAAGATTGTAAGAGGGTAACAAATTGAAGTACTCATATGGGTGGGTTTGTGGGGGAAAAGTAGTTTAGTGGGCCATATTTTGTTCTTGAAAATCATTATCGAAAAAAAAACATGTAGGAATTTTGCCTTTCAACAAAATAGGGAATGAGGGAGGTGGAGAGTAAAAAAAAAAGTAGTTTAATGGGCCATATTTTGTTCATGAAAATCATATCGGAGAATGTAACATGAGAAAATTCCATACACCCATGTAGACAAGGTTCATTCAAGTAGAAACTACATGTTTTTATCCCAAAAAACATGTAGGGACTTTTGCTTTTCAGTAAAATATGGAATGAAATGTATTAGAATCTCTTAATAGGGTTTCAAAGTTCGTAGAAATCATGAATATATTGTGGAATTAGTATACCTTGCATAATAGGGAACATTCAAAATAAAGCAAAATATTATCATTTTGAAACTTCAACTAGTTTTGGCATCTTTAACGAGTATTATTCTCACCAGGTCGTGAAAGCTCTAAGTTTCCAAATTTTGTGCATCCGTTTTGGTAATGACTATTATGTTTTGCTAGTTACGTATGAATAATTACATTTTCTATTGAAGTGCAAGTGTTTATTTTTTTTTAATAAGATTAAATGGATTCCTTCAGTTAGTTTTTTGTCTTAGAAATCTAGTTTAGTGTTCTAAAAATTTGTGTCATTGTATTAGTATAAGCCCTTAGTATAACTTACATTTTCCCTTCTGCATTCTAGACATGTTTTACGGTGCGAAATTAACATTCAAGTTTTTAAACCAGTTCTTGTTTCAGTGATAGGTTTACCCCTTTATTTATTCTTTGTTTGTTAAGCTTTGATGGCACTTATATAATATATCTAGTTTCCTAAGATTCTCTCATGTTTAGTTATTATATACTCCCTCCGTTCTTAAATAATAGGTTGGTTTCATGTGTAATTTGTACATGAAACCAGCCTATTATTTAAGAACGGAGGGAGTATTATATATGTTTTGAAAATAGGAAATTATGTAATCAGGCTCACCAGATTGTTGCACACATTGGAAAATTTAGGAATTTCGTTTCAAATTGATCTACCATCACCGTGAATGTAAAATTTAGAAATTTTTATTGTTGTGTTGGTGTGAAAGTTTGGAAGTTCTAATTTACAAGAACAGTTATAGGGTACTTTTGAAATTTTTTGAACATTGTTGTCACAACAATAACAACTTAGTCCTCTAACGATTTTTCTTGTTTTTATTTTATTTTACTAGTAAGGCCACATGTGCGATGCACATGCTTGAATTGGATTCTTTTAACAACACCAAATTTGATAATAATAGGAAAAAAAATCTTAAAATAAAAATTTAATATCCTTGTTTGTACTCATTACGTAGATAATTTAAAGAGCTTTCCAAATATATTAATTTTGCAAACCAAATTTGAAACCAGTCTGAATTTCCACAGCCCGGTTGAAACCAGTCCAATTTCCACCTCAAGTACTCGAACCACAACAGCATGTCAAGAATATGAATTACGTTGAGAATGACTTGAGTTTCCATTAGCCATATGATAACTGAGATGGTCCAGTTCACATTTTGAACACTTCCTAGTCTTGTAGAGCATAATGTGTATTGCCATCTCAAAAAGACTACCAACAGCAACATATGTGGTATTTGAATCACAGTGCACATGAGTTTTCGTCCCATTATCCTGAAAAGTCCACCAACGAGATAGCAATAGGTCACCTTAGGATCATTGTAAAACAGCAACACAAGATGAGAAGAAGTACCAGGTTGCGATTGACATAGCCAAATATAAGTTATAGGACTAGCTGAAATAATCTTGAGCACACATTTAAAGAACCAACACTGAATTGAAATCACCCCAAGCAAGTTACACTTCAGCACGAAGAAAGAAAATTCTGCTTCACTCATAGCTGGAAGATATATAATTGAAGCATAGAACAACCAATCTGACCGGTACCGTATTTTGTAAATCAGCTCATGAACAAGTCCTCTAAGGCAACTATCCACTAAATTGAAACCCCGGCAGAGACAAACCTAATTCTAAATTCCCATTTCACAAAAAAATAATTCCACATACCGAGTTTGAATTCCTCTCCACGATCAAATATTGTACGAGTATAAGCAAAAGAAAGATAAAGACATTTAATACTGAACAACTTGAATAACACCTTAGAGCTTGCAAAGTTTTTTGTAAGAGAATTATGAATGTGCAATTGACAGGAACTATAAGAAAGAATAAGTGAAGTATTGAATGGATGTGGATGTACATTTCTAGTCTTGATTATATAAACTGTAGACCAACTGTAATGCATGATGCTCAATAAATGTCATGTACCCTTAGGCAAACTACACTAGGCCAAATGTGGGATTTGGTGACGGTTTGAAATTTTATACCGTGACGGTTTTTTTTAAAAGTGTCACAATAAGTTGTTAGTCAAATATAGCTGACGGTTCCAGGAACAACTGTCATCAATTGTTATTTGAAGTCATGACGGTTGACTAAGCTGTCATAGTGACATCGTACTGTGACGGTGTCTGCTATAAGCTGTCACAACAGAGGTGTCCTATGGTGACATTTTAAAACTGTCACGTATAGTTGATATATACTAACGCTTTTCATACCGCTACAGTAGCTCGCAATAAATAATGACACTTTGTGTATAAACTTTTATGTTATCTTTTATACTCCCCTCAGTCCTAATTAGATGAGCTACTTGTAGTTTGCACAAATTTTAAGTCAAGGAGGAAAGTGGAGTATATTTAAGTATTTTTTACAATTATACCCTTATGGGCAATAATTAGTAAAATTTAAAACGATTTATCTCTTAAACTATATCACAGTTTTGTATAAACTTTATACCGTTGAAAAGAATTTTAAAACACTTACGCAACGAATATAAACATGACTACCAAATTATACATATTTCTTATAAAAAAAATAATCAATTAAAAGGGTAGTTTTAGAAATATCCCCTTGGTTAGTGAAATAGCTCATCTATTTGTGGACAAAACTAAAAACCAAATCTTTCATCTAATTAGGGACGGAGGGAGTAATATATAATGGCATTTGCTTACAAGAACCCCGGAAAATTTCATAACATTATACTCATTTGGATAATTGGTTGCCAACGTGCAAGCTGACCTAACCCTTAACAACGTTGCCCACTGGTTGACTTTCTCATATCCATTGGGTTTCAACTACTATATGGACCCAGTACTGCTGAACGGTGGAGCATATGAGAAAAACGTGTCAGGACCCTAGACTAGATATCCGTAATATCCATATACGATATGAATTTGCATCTATTTATATATCCAGTAGTAAAAACCCTAGTTCAATTCTCTACTAATTCTCCGCCGCTCTTGCTCTGTCTCTCTCCTCTTCTATCTGCTTCTTTGTTTTGATATTCTTCGCATTACAAAGCTTGTTATTCCTCCTAGTTTTAACTGTTGATTTTAATTCTAATTAGGTTTTCATGGTTGTTCTTTTTTTGTTTTTGTGCTGATCAGATGTTAGAGACGAAAATCAACATTCGCATTTCACAAAAGGTCCGAGTTTTCTAGGTTAGGCTTCAATGGTGATTTCTCATAGAGATTTTTTTATTTTCTGAGGAGAATAGATGAAGAAATTACGGCCAGAACCTTCGAATAACAATTGTTAGGTACCCTTAGTTCTGTTAATTTTTTGTTTTTAGGGTTTTTAATATAATAATTGTTGATCTTTGCAGACACTTATCGGTTTTGACCGGTTTTGTTTGGGTTGAAACAGAAAGGGAATTTTAATCCATCTTTGAAAGAGTGGTGAATGTTCTCATTAGATTGCAACGTCAGTCCGGTTTTATTGAATTAGCATCGAGCGCTTCCGCTAACCCCAAGTTTGCTTGTGATGTGCAATAGCCGGGAGATTGGCAAATGTCTTGATTGAATGCATCAACAACCCAATGCATAGTATTTAAATTGTGGATAGTATTTCTTGCTAAAAGAATGTAAAATGTTAGACAATGTTTTGAACTGGCGTTGATGAGATGTACTTTTATTTATTTTATTGAAGCCCAATTCAATAATGATCAATATACTAGTTTTAGTTTTTTAGTTTTTTATATTTTTTATTTTGTTTCTGATTTAATTTCAGTTCGGATTGTAATTTTAGTTTCGCAATTAAAAAAAAATATATATATTATGAATCGAAAACGTCACTTAAGAATAGATAGGATGATGAAGACACCAAGAAACCATTGGATGTGCTCGACGCTTTAGAAATCAATAAACGGTTCTGGCGATGATATTAGGTGACAGATTTTTGCAAAACCGTCATAATAACCCTCTTTAGGTGGCGTGTTCTATACAAAACCGTTATAGATATCCCTTGAAATGGCGGTTTTAAAAATAATATGACGTTTTAGAGATTAAATGGTGACGGTTACGTGACTGTTGACAACCGTCATTATAAAATGACCCCTATGGTGACACTGCCTTTAGTGACGCTTACAAATTTCACATAAACCGTCATCAAAATGATACCGTGACAGTTCTGAAACATCATCAATATTGATTTTTCTACTAGTGCTATCTCTATTAGTCAATTCAATAAACAACTTACTTGCATCTTGAATTTCATAATGATCAACAACACACACAAGAGCCATCCCATGTATAACCCAAAAAGTTGATTCATACCCAAGGTTAGGAAGTAATCGAACAGTCAACTTCTCATAAGAAATCTAGGAAGGAACAACACACTTACCTCGATCATATATCCAGCGAGCAAATAGCTTACTCCCATAATCATTGTCAGCATCTTTAAAAAATATCAACCCACTGGAATTCATAAACAACAATGGGAATTGATACCCATGTCTACAAACTAGCTGCAGAACAATTTCATCTGTAGTTGTAATCAAAATATTTGAACCCACATAATGATAATAAGGAATCCTAATTTATAATCAGATTTCAAATGATGTTTTCCACGATCGAATAAGCTATCAAAATAATTAGAGGGACGATATAAACATCGCTTATAGATCAGTTTTGTATGGTTGTTGCTTACCTCCTTTAAGTGATCGTACTTCACCATCTTACCAGATGTGATTTCAATTTGAGAACCTCTAAAATCACTTGAATCAAGCTAAATTAGATAAGGTTTTTCTTTTGCTAGTGGATCTACAATTATTGAATCATCCTTTTGGTCAAAGAAAAAATGAAGGAACAATCAAATCGAGAGAATCGTCTTCATGATTTATTGAAATTGAAGAGTGAAAAGAATAAGAAGATTTAATTGTAGTGGTTGCATCCTCGTTTTCGATAATGAAAAATGGAGGAATCAATTCCAACTCAAGTGAATCATCTGCTTCTTCATCATCTTTAAGCATTTCTTTGAATTTGTTGGTCTTGTCGAGCAATCACCGTCAGCCTTCGTTGGAGTACATTCAGAAATCTCATTCTCCGTTGTTGGTGTCTTTGATCAATTTCCTTCAGTGTTTCTTTGAACTATAGATAATTCTCCTGCGTCCTTTGAACAAATTCCTACGGCTGGAGTGTTGAAGGAGAAGCTGCCATCGAATCCACAGCGGAAGAGTTACCCAGGAAAGGGAAGGCGATACCAATTCTCATGAACCCGTTTGGATCAATGACTAGGTATTCCCAATTCCAAAGAATCGAGCCTTCTAATTCCGAAGAACTATCCTAATCGATTGAATCGATAATTTTGATTATAAATTTTATTAGAGTTTCTTATTACAGACCTGCCTTATATAGCTAGGTATCTCCACAAATATCTAACGGTTACTAACACCCCATATGGCCTCATCTAAACCATCAATTACAACTCAATTAAACACTAACCGATTAACTCTAATTAACTACCGACATTATTACTACTAAGATATATCGGGTAACAAGTAATGAGGCTAGGGGACACCTTCTCATATGGCAGGTACATGACGACTAATTATCACGAACATGCTTATATGGAAATTTAATTATAATGCTCGAATCTTTATTTGTAAAGCAAGCGAAGGTTAGGGGATGTTCAAGTACCGAAATATATTCTTGTTTCATTTTTATTTGGATATTCTTGTTTCTCATATTCTTAATTCGATTTAATTGTATGTTTGAAGGTTTCCCAAAAATGTATAAGCTTGTTCGGGAGGGTTATTTTGGTTATTTCGATTTGTTTTTTGTTTGCATATATTCAACAAGAGGTTTTCAACAAAATGCAATTATGTGTTAATATTGTTTACATTTGTATGTTGTCGAAAAAATACATCATGCACATATACTTTCTTAAAACTAACAACATATGGATGTACATGCATTTACTTATAAGTGGTCGCTCATAACTCGGTTTTTACTTGCTTTGGTGTATGTGCTTTTTCGTACTTGTGAAAACAAAAGGTTGCTCATAACTTGGATTAACGAGGAAGATAAGTTTTTTTGTATTATTTGTTTACTTTCGATAAAAAAAACAAGATTAGGTGCATAAAACCGAATTTCATGTTGTTATTATTACGTAGAATTCAATAGTTGTTGACAACAATTCGATGAGTCTTGATTATACTCTGCAGGTCCACACATGTTCATTAGAATTTCACTTTTAATTCAATGAGGATAAACTAAGTGATGATTATTTTCAATGTTGTTGTAGTGAAAGGTTCGTTGAGACTTGTGAAAGCAGATTTTTAGACTTAAATTTTAAAGCAAAAATATAACAAACTCAAAATACAAGATGTTGTGAAAATTATGGAGAGGATGGAGCTAGGATTTCACCATTCATTAATACTTATGTGGTTTTAATTAATTTATATCATGCAATTTAAACAATTGATTTGATTCTAAAGTATTGCCAAAAATCAGATTTCCAAAATATCAAATGTTAGTCGCAAGCATAACGCATCAAGAGTCTAAAACTAAGCATGCATCATCAAGAGAAAACACATTTGATTAATAAAAATCATTTAATTCATTTTTCATCAATGCAATTAATCATATAAAAATATTGCATAAATTAATAAAGTAAATGTTACCACATAATTCTTGAAAGAATGGCTTCCTCCGTCGCTCCGAAGGATGGGTTTAACTCATCATGTTGGAAACACGCTCAAAAATCATTTTTATTGCTCAAAGGAGGTGTACAAATGATGAAATGGAGAAAAGATGAAAATCAGTGTTTGCAACGTTTATAAGTGTTGCAAACACATTTACAAAGAATGAATAAACCGTTACTTTTCTTTTAAGTCTCGCTCCGTATTACGACCCACGCTTAAGTGTCGTTGTCACTGTAGAGTAACGACTGCCTCTGGTGGTCTTTTGTTCTTGGTGTTCTTCAATGGCCGCAGCATAAAGATTTTGTGTAACTTGATTTTCTGATTCTGTAAACTCTCCCAAAACTCTCCGTCCTCTTCTCTGAACCTCCTACTCGATTTATATACCCAACACAAGCAAAATCTCGCGTAATAACTTCAAACAATTCTCCATTACACGGTGTGAAGAAAATATTTCTTTTTTCCTTTTTAATCTCTTGCACGTATCCGCAGCAGTCATCTACGTGCATACTATCCATATTTAGCTTCTTCACGCTTCTCTGGCGACCAGAATCCACCCAAACACGTGCAGTGCACGTCTCAAACTCACAGCGATTCATGATATCCCGTGAATATTTCCATCCACCCTGTTTTGCTCCAACACGAGTTATCTAGCCAAAGTTGGACGACGAATCGACCCATAGCACGCCTGTTACGCTTAGTTGAGTCATCCCATGAAATTTTAGCTATTGAATCGCATTACATCCCCTCCAAAATCCGATCGATTAATCTGCCAGGGAGGAAACTTGTTTTCCCGCCAAAACCAAAATTTGAAATGGAGAGGATGAAGTGCCGAACCAAAACAGGGGGCGCCTTTATCACCGGGGTGCCCTTATCCAAATTGAGGGTGCCTTTAGTACTTTTCTCCGGGGGTCCAAATAGCATTTTTCGAGCAACTTTTTTCCGCATAAGTGTAATTCTCCAATAACACCTAAACAAACATAAAAACACCAAAATTAGTACAAAAATCGAGACCAAAGAATAGAGACATCGAGGACAAATTAGACACAAAAATGTGTCTATCAAATACCCCCAAACTTATTATTTGCTAGTCCCGAGCAAATTTATTGTAGAAAATAAAATTCATTTGAACCCCTAGGTGGCCCTAGTGGCGGAGTGTTGTCTCCGGAGGGTTTACGGAAGAGGTGTACCCACAAAACCATTACCTCAGACCTAGCTATCTACGAGAACCTTGGAAGGCACTAAAGAATCTCCTTGGTTGGCATACTCTCATTGGCTACAGGAGGAAGTACCCTGATGCGAAATTCCAATTGTTGTACACGAGTTTGCACTCAAGCATACTAAAATTCATATAAAGTGACAGAGCTCTACTCGGATAGTTTTGGACATCATACACCTGAGTCAACCAATCACATGGATAGATTAAGAAGATGGATGTAGAAAAACGTGGATGATGTTGACTAAGGTGAACCTATCCTAATGGACTGAGATACTGGTCTGGACTAATATCAACACACTGGCATATACAAGGGAACCAGTGGTCGATAATCCTAACTCTAGGTCAACACAATTGGCATATACAAGGGAACCAGTGATCGACTTTATTGTATTTATTCCGGTTGGTCTAGTGGTCCGGTCTCAATTTTTTTTTTTTTTTTTTTTTTAATTAATTAATTTTTTTTTTCTCAGTCATCTATTTCACCCTAGTAATGGTAAAAGAAAAAGAAAAAGAAGTGATCGGGATTCTTTCGATGTTTCCATCACGAGGATATGGCGAAACTATCATGTTTTCTTTTCTAACACCGAGCTCGTGCTTTTATGAATAGACTCTTTAGATGTTACCATCTAATCGATTGGTTCCTCAACTCCTACAACCAAAATGCTTCCATCCACTTAGATTGGTTAGTGCCGACCTTAATAAACACAAATTTCTAGGCTCTGGAGTTTATTTATTGCAACTAAAATCTAACAAAAAGTTTCTTCCGAACCCCCAAACTTAAATCTGACATTGTCCTCAATGTTCTAAAGATTAAATAAACAAGGAGAAACGGTTACCACTTGATGGATGGAAAAAGAAATAAGGAAGGATATTACCGTAAGCATCAGCGTGGGTGCCTCCCAGAAAATGCTAAATTTAAAGTCCTTAACTAGACATCAAACCTCAAAAAGGATTGTCACCTTCCAAAGTCATATACCAATAGCCGAAATAGGCTGCGGGTCCTCGTAACCAAATAGAGCGAGACACAAATGAAAGACTACCATCTTGGATGAGCAGATTTGAGCAAAACTTGATCTAGGGCTTTTATCAAGGCAACTAGATTTATCTGGGGTGTCTCTTTGTGCTCTATATATGTGTCTAGTAAAACAGGTTCAACCGAATGATATGTTTTCAAGAACTGGGTTTCTTCATGGATGATATACGGAGGATCGGGTAGCAAAGTTTGAAGAAACTCAAGTAGTACCTTAGACGCACAAATCTCGAGTCCCAAGTTAGGGACTTCAATTAGGGATACAAGACGATCACTAGAGTCATCATTACCCCCAAACTTAGGGTGAACAATATCCTCAGATGGACCAAAATCTATGGGATGGATTCTAAGGTCCATAAAGTCAGCACAATAACTAGCTTCTTTGGGAGACTGGTCATTTAAACGAACATCATCATCATATAAGGGATTATCAAAGAAAATCTCTAATATAGGCTCATCAACTAAAGTGTTCGTCATGGTTACCTCCTCCGAGGCTTTGAAAGGTTCATCAAATAATGGATTGTCAAACATGGTGCAAAGCAAAGGATCAGGAACTAGAGTGCTAATCATGTTCACCACTTCTAAATCATCTATCTCAGAAGACTTAATGACATTAAAGACATTTAGCTCAGTAGTCATATTACCAAAAGATATGTTCATAAGTCCGGTTCTACAATTGATGACGGCATTAGATGTGGCTAAGAATGGGCGGCCTAAAATCAGGTATTTGAGCACTTGGGTCCTGAACAGGTTGGGTATCTAGAACAACAAAATCCACTGGATATATGAACCTATCAACCTCAATAAGAATATTTTTTATGACACCACGAGGGACTTTGACAGACCTATCAGCTACTTGAAGTGTCATTTTAGTCGGCTTCAACTTACCAAGACCTAGCTGGGTGTATACATGATACGTAAGTAAGTTAAATTGATGATTATTTTCAATGTTGTTGTAGTGAAAGGTTCGTTGAGACTTGTGAAAGCAGATTTTTAGACTTAAATTTTAAAGCAAAAATATAACAAACTCAAAATACAAGATGTTGTGAAAATTATGGAGAGGATGGAGCTAGGATTTCACCATTCATTAATACTTATGTGGTTTTAATTAATTTATATCATGCAATTTAAACAATTGATTTGATTCTAAAGTATTGCCAAAAATCAGATTTCCAAAATATCAAATGTTACTCGCAAGCATAACGCATCAAGAGTTTAAAACTAAGCATGCATCATCAAGAGAAAACACATTTGATTAATAAAAATCATTTAATTCATTTTTCATCAATGCAATTAATCATATAAAAATATTGCATAAATTAATAAAGTAAATGTTACCACATAATTCTTGAAAGAATGGCTTCATCCGTCGCTCCAAGGATGGGTTTCACTCATCATGTTGGAAACAAGCTCAAAAATCATTTTTATTGCTCAAAGGAGGTGTACAAATGATGAAATGGAGAAAAAGATGAAAATCAGGTGTTTGCAACGTTTATAAGTGTTGCAAACACTGTTACAAAGAATGAATAAATTGTTACTTTTCTTTTAAGTCTGCCTCCGTATTACGACCCACGCTTAAGTGTCGTTGTCATTTGTAGAGTAACGACTGCCTCTTGTGGTCTTTTGTTCTTGGTGTTCTTCAATGGCAAGCAGACTAGAAAGATTTTGTCTAACTTGATTTTCTAATTCTGTAAACTCTCCCAAAACTCTCCGTCCTCTTCTCTGAACCTCCTACTCGATTTATATACCTCAGCACAAGCAAAATCTCGCGTAATAACTTCAAACAATTCTCCATTACACGGCAGTGAAGAAAATATTTTTTTTTCCTTTTTAATCTCTTGCACGTATCCGCGGCAGTCATCTACGTGCATACTATCCATATTTAGCTTCTTCACGCTTCTCTGGCGACCAGAAACCACCCAAACACGCAAAGTGCACGTCTCAAACTCACACGATTCATGATATCCCGTGAATATTTCCATCCACCCTGTTTTGCTCCAACACGAGTTATCTAGCCAAAGTTGGACGACGATCGACCCATAGCACGCATGTTATGCTTAGTTGAGTCATCCCATGAAATTTTAGCTATTGAATCGCATTACATCCCCTCCAAAATCCGATCGATTAATCTGGCCTGTGGAGGAAACTTGTTTTTCCGCCAAACCAAAATTTGAAATGGAGAGGATGAAGTGCCCCGAACCAAAAACAGGCGCCTTTATCGCCTGGGGTGCCCTTATCCAAATTGAGGGTGCCTTTAGTACTTTTTCTCCTGGGGTCCAAATAGCATTTTTCGAGCAACTTTTTCCGCATAAGTGTAATTCTCCAATAACACCTAAACAAACATAAAAACACCAAAATTAGTACAAAAATCGAGACCAAAGAATAGAGACACCGAGGACAAATTAGACACAAAAATGTGTCTATCAAATACCCCCAAACTTATTATTTGCTAGTCCCGAGCAAATTTATTGTAGAAAATAAAATTCATTTGAACCCCTAGGTGGCCCTAGTGGCGGAGTGTTGTCTCCCGGGAGGGTTTACTGTGAGGTGTACCCACAAAACCATTACTCCAGGACCCTAGCTATCTACGAGAACCTTGGAAGGCACTAAAGAATCTCCTTGGTTGGCATACTCTCATTGGCTACGAGGAGGAAGTACCCAGATGCGAAATTCCAATTGTTGTACACGAGTTTGCACTCAAGCATACTAAAATTCATATAAAGTGACAGAGCTCTACTCGGATGGTTTCGGACATCATAAACCTGAGTCAACCAATCACACGGATAGATTAAGAAGATGGATGTAGAAAAATGTGGATGATGTTGACTAAGGTGAACCTATCCTAATGGACCGAGATACGGTTCGGACTAATATCAACACACCGGCATATACAAGGGAACCAAGTGGTCGATAATCCTAACTCTAGGTCAACTCACTGGCATATACAAGGGAACCAGTGATCGACTTTATTGTATTTATTCTGGTTGGTCTAGTGGTCCGGTCTCAATTTTTTTTTATTTTTTTTTTATTTTTTATTTTTTTATTTTTTCTCGTCACTCTATTTCACCCTAGTAATGGTAAAAGAAAAAGAAAAAGAAGTGATCGGGATTCTTTCGATGTTTCCATCACGAGGATATGGCGAAACTATCATGTTTTCTTTTCTAACACCTGAGCTCTGTGCTTTTATGAATAGACTCTTTAGATGTTACCATCTAATCAGATTGGTTCCTCAACTCCTACAACCAAAATGCTTCCATCCACTTAGATTGGTTAGTGCCGACCTTAATAAACACAAATTTCTAGGCTCTGGAGTTTATTTATTGCAACTAAAATCTAACAAAAGTTTCTTCGAACCCCAAACTTAAATCGACATTGTCCTCAATGTTCTAAAGATTAAATAAACAAGGAGAAACTATTACCACTTGATGGATGGAAAAAGAAATAAGGAAGGATATTACCGTAAGCATCGAGCGTGGGTGCCTCCCAGAAAAATGCTAAATTTAAAGTCCTTAGCTAGACATCAAACCTCAAAAAGGATTGTCACCTTCCAAAGTCATATACCAATAGCCGAAATAGTTGTGGGTCCTCGTAACCAAATAGAGCAGACACAAATGAAAGAATACCATCTTGGATGAGAAGACGGAGCATAAATTGATCTAGGGCTTTTATCAAGGCAACTAGATTTATCCGGGGTGTCTCTTTGTGCTCTATATATGTGTCTAGTAAAAACAGGTTCAACCGAATGATATGTTTTCAAGAACCGGGTTTCTTCATGGACGAGATCGGAGGATCGGGTAGCAAAGTTTGAAGAAACTCAAGTAGTACCTTAGACGCACAAAGCTCGAGTCCCAAGTTAGGGACTTCAATTAGGGATACAAGACGATCACTAGAGTCATCATTACCTCCAAACTTAGGGTGAACAATATCCTCGAGATGGACCAAAATCTATGGGATGGATTCTAGGGTCCATAAAGTCAAGACAATAACTAGCTTTGTTGGGAGACTGGTCATCTAAACGAACATCATCATCATATAAGGGATTATCAAAGAAAAATATAGGCTCATCAACTAAAGTGTTCGTCATGGTTACCTCCTCCGAGGCACTTTGAAAGGTTCATCAAATAATGGATTGTCAAACATGGTGCAAAGCTAAAGGATCGTGGAACTAGAGTGCTAATCATGTTCACCACTTCTAAATCATCTATCTCGAGAAGACTTAATGACATTAAAGACATTTAGCTCAGTAGTCATATTACCAAAAGATATGTTCATAAGTCCGGTTCTACAATTGATGGCGGCATTAGATGTGGCTAAGAATGGGCGGCCTAAAATCACGGTTTGAGCACTTGGGTCCCGAACAAAGAGTTGGGTATCTAGAACAACAAAATCCACTCGGATATATGAACCTATCAACCTCAATAAGAACATTTTCTATGACACCGCGAGGGACTTTGAGACCTATCATCTAATTGAAGTGTCATTTTAGTCGTCTTCAACTTACCAAGACCTAGTGGGTGTATACATGATTGATAGGTGTAGAATACAATCGTATTTACTATCTAGTAGTTTATGCTTTCTTTGCCATTTTCTAGTGAATTATGTATTTTTACGTGTGTTTTTGAGTTATTAGGTACTTGGGAGTCGCACTGGAGGAAAAGAAGAAGAAATCACCCAATTTTAGCCAAAAGGGCAAAAAGGTCATTTTACAGGCGATTGATATATGGAACCCAGTTGAGGTTAAGGGGCAACCCAATTTGGAGGAGTACTAAAGCCAGGTCCAGTCAAGGCTAAGGGGGGTTGTCATCAGGGTACCCCTTATCATCTATCAGAGGGTGCATTTATCGGATCTCATGTGGGGTGTCCCCTAGCCTGTGTAGAAGGGTACCATTATCCATTCTCATACTCCTACCCTAAATTGAGAAGATTATTTCTCAATCATTTTTGTGCCTGAAATTAAGACACAGAAAGAGGCGCAACCTTTAGACCGAGAGATCGAGAAAATGATGAAGTATGAACTTCAGTTGATGCACTCTTGTTGCTGGGAAACAGAGATGAAGTAGAAATTCAAGTTAGGGTTCGAATCGATGAAAGAGTTGAAGCTCAGGGGATTGAATCGGAGAAATTAATGGGTCTGTTATGGGTTCGTTTCTGCAACTGATAAACAAGGTTATGATGAGTCGATCTCTGCAAGATGATGATGATGGTGGTAGATACAAAGAAGTCGAGAATGATGCTGTAACTCAGGGAGGAAGGAACTTAGGGTTTGCTGAATCAATTGAGATCGAGAAGCAGGGAAGAAAATGGGTTCGATTAGAAACCTCAGAAAGAAGATGGGTTCGATTAGAAACCTCAGAGAGCAGATGGGTTCGATAAAGATGGTGAAATTGAAGATGCTGTAGATAAATCAGATCAAAAGGGCGATTAGGTCTCATCATTACATGTGGTTTTGAGCAGAATTTAAGAAGGGGATTTGATGAGATGATTAAGTAGAGATAGATTGAAGATTTGATGTGAGTTGAAGAAGAATCGAAGATGTGAATGAGCAAGGATCATTGTTATATGGGTCTCAGTCTTTGAGTTGATGGTGATGCAGGTTGAGATGGGAAAGATGAAGGCGATGTCAGTAGTAGAGAAGAAAGCAAATGAGTATCTCGGCGGATATGTAATCTATTTGTGACATCAATATGGGTTTTGTACGTGTTGGTCGCAAGAATGAAGGTCGTGAAGTAGAAATTGTGTTGATTGAATAGGTCTGTAATGCTGGGTGCAAAGGGGAATGAATGAGGTTAAGGCTATGCAATGGAGCCGAGCCTCGTTGATTGTAAGAAGAAAAGGAGGTGATTGTTGCTGCACAAGAAGTGATAAAACAATAGATGTATGCGCTAGGAATTCTTAACAGGGAAGTGAAGCAGAAAGAGGCCCGAATGTGGCTTGGAAATCCCAGAAACAGCCAAGACTCGGCCGGACTCTGGTTCTGGTGAGTCAACCCGGCGATCCACCGATTCGGTGATCCAATTTGATCCACTCAACCGAGTAAGACTATTCGGCTAACTAAGCAGCTGACTCGTTGTGACTCATTCCATTCCCTTGACCGTTGATCGACCGTTAGTTTGACCCGTTTGACCGTTATTCCTAACGGTGGACTGACGGAATATTCCGTCAAATATTCCAATCGACGGAGAAATTTTCAGTGGTGGCGGCATGGCGACTCTTCCTGGGATTCCGGCCATAATCCCAGCTTTTTCCGGCGAGCAAAAAATTCCAGAATTTTCTATGGATTTCTCTCATGGGTGTGAAGACTTGGACTAGGAATTGGATGGAGAATTGGGCTCAAACTTGGAAAGAGAAGATGGAAGAGTTGAGAAAAGCTTGGATTTGGAAATTGAATTGCAAAAGGAAAAGGATTCTAATCCTTGGAAGAGTTGGAGAATATTGAAGCCTATAAATAGAGAAGTTTTCTACATCTTTTACACACCTCTCTACACACACAACACTTGTGTTTTTGTTTTCAAAAATTCTTCTTCTTAATTATTTGTGTGAACTTAAAAATTCTCCTTTTAATTATTATATTATTATTTGTGTGAATTTCAAAAACATGAGTAGCTAATTTTATTATTGATTGAGGATGAATTCCTAGTTCTTAACATGATTTGAGTTTTGTTTCAATTCTATCTTGAGATTTTTCACATGATTATCGATTGTTTTTACTAATAGGAATGTTTATTCATTCATGATTGATTGATAGATTGTTTGGAGTGCACGCTAAATTGATTTGTTAATTGATCTACATCTAGTATAAGTTAGGGAATACGTAATCGTTCTCGACACTTTACATAAGTAGAAAACACAAGACCTTGCGGAGGGATTCCGTGGAGCAATTGTGTGTAGAAACAACGCTAGAAAGTGAACCAAGCGAACCGAGTTTAACTACTAGTACTAAACCTAAATTCATAAATCTTAATGCATTCAGGGAATTACATCTTGTAGCGAACCTCAAGGTGGTTCTTTTGAATAGAATCTGATAACTAAGCGGACTTGTTACTCAGTGAAATAAGGGATTTTGGGGCTAGCTAAGCGGACCTGCTATCCTACGGTTGGTGATAATCTGTGACTAATAACAAGTAGAAAAGAACATAACTTGATTCATTGTTTCGTAACGAAGAAGGATTCCTTGGTCTTGTCTCTCTTATTGCTTTCAACTTTCGATTTTAATTTCTTTGTTTATTTTCTTTTGCTTTTTACACCCCCCTTTTTGTGACAATTTTTACAACTAGAATCTCTTGCTCCTCGTGGGAACGAACTTGACTTCCATTATATTATTTTTAATTGAGTGGAAATATTAATTAATTTGATTGCACCTACGACACGCATCAAATTTTGGCGCCGCTGCCGGGGAGCAACGGACGATTTTAGTTGTTTTTATTTTTTCTTTTTGCTATATTCTTGCTTTGTTAGATTCTATACCGTATCTAACTTAGTTTTTGAGAATCTTGTTTCAGGTGTTATACCTTTGGTGAATGCTTAAAGAGGGCAGACCGAGTCCAATACGTCTTCGATCCGGCACTCAACTAAAGGATTTCATTCGAGCGGTTAACACTCCACTTCCTCCGTCTTCATCAAGTGATTTCACAGATTCGGACAAAGAGGAAGAAACGAATGCGATCGTACACTCAAGGACCTAGCTTCTCACGGGCTTGATACACAACAATGGTGTATCCAAACTAACTCAAACTTCGAGATCAAGCCGGGTTGATTAGAGAGTTACCAAAGTTCCATGGCATGGTGAATGAGGACCCAAACAAACATCTTATGGACTTCTATACCATAGTTATGGCCATGCTTCCACCGGAGACTAATGCGGATGGAGCAATGTTGAAAGCTTTCCCGTTTTCTTTGGCGGGCATTGCTAAGGAATGGTTATATTATTTGCCTTCCGGAAGTATCACAACATGGAATGGGATGAAGAAACTTTTCCTCGAGAGATATTTTCCCGCATCCAAAGCTACTCAAATTCGCAAGGAGATTTGTGGATTGAAACAACATGTGGGAGAGTCATTGTATGAATGTTGGGAGCGATATAAGAGGTTGGTGGCAAGCTGTCCACACCATCAATTTAGTGAGGTTATGATACTCCAATACTTCTACGAAGCTCTCAACCCAAGCGATAGGTCTCTTCTTGACGCCGCGGGTGGTGGTGCACTAGTGAACAAGACGGTGACCCAAGCTACCGAGTTGATTGAAAGTATGGCTGCGAACTCGCAACAATTCTACACAAGGGATGAACCAATGGTTAGGCGAGTGCATGAAGTTAGTGATTCATCATCACATCTTGATCAAAGGATGAGTAACATGGAGATAATGATGCAAAGGATGGCCGCGGTAATTATTCCGGATGGTGAGACCGAACAAGTGAATGCTTTATATCCAAATCAAAGGCCAAGGTACGATCCATACTCCAATACCTATAATCCCGGTTGGAAGGATCATCCCAACTTTAGTTATGCAAACAAGCAAGCGGCGGCTCCTAATCCATATGCACAACAAGGTGGTTTCCAACAATCACGCTTTCAACCTCAACAACAAGGTGGTTCTCAACAATTCCAACCACAACAAGTCAAGGAGCGTGATTCTTTGAATGATGACAAGCTCAATGCGTTAATGCAAGGTGTGCAAGGTCTTACTTCTATGTTCCAACAAAGCCAACAAAAGACCGATTCGGCCATCAAGGATTTACAAACTCAAATGGGACAATTGGCGACCGATGTGAACCTATTAAAATCTCAAGCATCCACAAAACTTCCTTCACAACCATTTGTGAATCCAAGAGAGAATGTTAATGCGGTTACTTTAAGAAGTGGAAGACAAGTGGATAGTCCAAGTCATCATGAAGAAACTATTGAAGAGGTAGTCAAAGACAAGGAGGAAGGCGCACCAAAGGAGAATTCAACACCAACCGACCAATCCAAGGAACCGGTGCCTACTTTCACTACTCCACCTCCTTTTCCTAGTCGTTTTGTTAAATCCAAGAAAGAAGCTCAAGACAAGGCACTTATGGATATTTTCAAGAAGATTGAAATCAACATCCCATTCATTGAGGCCATTAAGACAATGCCACGGTATGCGAAGTTCATGAAGGAATTATGCACAAAGAAGGATAGGTTGCTTGATAATGAAATTACTAAAGTTGGTGAGAGTGCGTCGGCTATGCTATTGAAGAAGATGCCTACAAAGTGCACGGATCCCGGTGGTTTCACGGTGCCAATTACTATTGGTAAGCAAAGGTTTGAACATGCTTTACTTGACTTGGGTGCTTCCATTAGTGTGATGTCGGCCGAAATATATGACTCCTTGAATCTTGGACCTTTGAAAGAGACAAGAGTTATTATCCAATTAGCGAACAAGTCTAACATATATCCAAAGGGGCTTGTAGAAGACGTGCTAGTGCAAGTAAATGAGCTTATTTTTCCGGTGGATTTCTTCGTGGTGGATATGGACAACAATGAGAACCGAGCATCTACTTCTTTACTTCTTGGGAGGCCATTCATGAAGACCGCAAAGACGAAGATTGATGTTGATAAGGGTACACTCACTATAGAATTCGACAAGGAGATAATACACTTTAATATATTTGAAGCCATGCGCTACCCAAGTGATGTGCATTCCGTTTACTCCATTGATGTGGTTGATTCATTAGCGCAACAAATGGTGGAATTGAATCGAGAGGATGAACTTGATGTGGTGTTGCAAAAGAGCATTGAATTGGACGTCCATGGCTTGTCTAACTTGGATGTTGAAATCTCCAATGAATTGGTGGAGATGTGTGGTGCCTTGGAGACATTACAAGAATCTAAAAAGGGTAATGTTTCATATATTTCTTTACCCGTGAATGATGAAGTACTTGTACCATCTATTGTGAAGGCGCCCAAACTAGAATTGAAGCCGCTTAGGACCATTTGAAGTATGCTTTCTTGGGAGATGGAGATGAGCTTAGGTGATTATTTCAAAGAATCTCACACCGGTACAAGAAGACCGTTTGCTTAGAGTCTTGAGAGAGCACAAAAACGGCTATTGGGTGGACAATTGCGGATATCAAGGGCATTAGTCCATCCATGTGCATGCATCGGATTCTAATGGAAGAGAACGTAAAGCCGGTACGTGATGCTCAACGTCGGCTTAATCCTCCCATGATGGAGGTTGTGAAAAAGAGATACTCAAATTGCTAAGTGTGGGGGTAATCTACCCAATTTCCGATAGCAAGTGGGTAAGTCCGGTACAAGTGGTACCAAAGAAGTCCGGAGTCACGGTTGTTCGAATCAAGACGATGAACTTGTTCCTACAAGAGTTCAAACCGGTTAGAGAGTGTGCATTGATTATAGACAACCCGAAAGGATCACTTTCCTTTACCTTTCATTGATCAAATGTTGGAGCGGTTAGCGGGGCATTCTTATTATTGTTTCTTGGATGGTTATTCGGGATACAACCAAATTGTTATTGCACCGGAGGACCAAGAGAAGACCACTTTAACTTGTCCGTTTGGAACGTTTGCATATAGACGGATGCCGTTTGGACTTTGCAATGCGCCGGCTACTTTTCAAAGATGCATGGTGAGTATATTCTCGGATTATGTGGAGCGCATCATCGAGGTATTTATGGATGACTTTAGTGTTTATGGCAATTCTTTTGATGGATGTTTAAACAACCTTGAACTAGTTCTTAAACGATGCATAGACACAAACCTTGTCCTTAATTGGGAGAAATGTCACTTTATGGTAAACCACGGCATAGTACTTGGTCACATTGTGTCCTCTCGAGGGCTCGAAGTGGACAAGTCAAAGATAGATTTAATAAGAAACTTACAATATCCCACTTCGGTGAGGGAGATCCGTTCTTTTCTTGGTCATGCAGGTTTCTATAGGCGGTTTATCAAGGATTTCTCCAAAATCTCCATGCCGATGTGCAAGTTATTACAAAAGGAGGTACCTTTCGACTTCAACAAGGAATGCAAGGATGCTTTTGACAAATTAAAGGATATGTTGACAAGTGCGCCGATTATCAAATCACCGGATTGGAATCTTCCATTTGAATTAATGTGTGATGCTAGTGATTATGCGGTTGGAGCCGTTTTGGGTCAAAGAGTGGACAAGTTGTCCCACGTTATCTATTATGCATCTAGGACCCTTAATGATGCACAAATCAATTATTCTACCACGGAAAAGGAGTTATTGGCTATAGTTTTTGCATTGGAAAAATTTCGTTCATACTTGGTGGGTACAAAGGTTATTGTGTATTCCGATGATGCCGCACTAAGACACTTAATAAAGAAGAAAGAAGCTAAGCCAAGATTAATCCGGTGGATCCTATTGTTACAAGAGTTCGACATAGAAATTCGTGATAAGATGGGTGTGGAGAATACCGTTGCGGATCATCTTAGTAGACTTGTTATGTCTCAAGAGGAACTTCCATTACATGACCGCTTTCCGGACGAACAACTTTTCTCCATGGAAGATTCAACACCTTGGTATGCGGATATAGTGAATTACTTGGTGACAAAGAAAGTACCTAGTACAATGTCTAATTTCCAAAAGATGAAACTTAAGAAGGTAGCTAAACAATATGTGTGGGATGAACCATACTTATGGAAATATGGCGTTGATCAAATAATGCGAAGGTGCGTACCTAACTTCGAATTTCAATCCATCCTCTCCTTTTGCCACACTTTTGCATGTGGTGGCCACTTTGGTTCGAAACGTACCGCTCTCAAAGTTCTCGAGAGTGGATTTTATTGGCCCACTTTGTTTGAAGATTCATATGTTTTTTGTAAATCGTGTGATAGATGTCAACGAACGGGCAATCTAGGTGCTCGTAATCAAATGCCACTCACACCAATTCTCGCCGTTGAGATTTTTGATGTGTGGGGTATCGATTTTATGGGCCCTTTTGTCAATTCGAATGGAAACTTTTATATACTTCTTGCCGTTGATTATGTTTCGAAATGGGTGGAAGCTAGAGCCGCCAAAACTAATGACTCTCAAGTTGTTTGTGATTTTGTAAGGGAAAACATATTCAATAGGCATGGTACACCAAGGGTGGTGATAAGCGATGGAGGCTCACATTTCAAGAAGGCTTTCCACGCTCTCCTCAAGAAGTACAACATAACACACAAAATTGGTACGCCTTATCATCCACAAACTAGTGGACAAGCGGAAATTTCAAATCGTGAGATCAAGTCCATTCTTGAGAAAACGGTGGATACCACAAGGAAAGATTGGAGCTTTAAGCTCAATGATGCACTTTGGGCGTATAGAACGGCGTATAAGACACCGATTGGTATGTCTCCATATAGGTTGGTTTATGGTAAGGCTTGTCATCTTCCAGTTGAACTTGAACACAAGGCTTATTGGGCGATAAAGAAATTCAACATGGAGTATGAATCGAAGCGGGGAAACAAAGGAAGTTACAACTACATGAGTTAGAGGAGATACGTAATGATGCTTACGAGAGTGCTCGGATTTACAAGGAAAAGACTAAGCTTTTTCATGATAAGATGATTTCTCGGAAAAGTTTTGTTGTGGGGCAAAAGTTCTTTTATTTAATACTCGTTTACGTTTATTTCCGGGTAAGCTTAAGTCCCGTTGGGTGGGACCATTTGTTGTTACTAATGTTTATGATCATGGTGCAGTTGAAATTGTTAGTGACAAAATAGGACAACATTTGAAAGTCAACGGCCATAGGTTAAAGCCATATTATGAAAACTTTCCAACGGAGCATGTGGACGTGATTGGCTTTCAAGATTCACTCCCTCTGGAGGAGTAATGTGCAGCAAGAGCTAAGTCGGGCCGTCGACTTTAACACAAGCGCTTAATGGGAGGCAACCCATCGGTTTTGTATTTCTTATCCTTTTGCTTTTTGTTATTTCTTTTTTCTTGTTCCATATCATGTTAAAATTTCCCACCTTGCCTTTAATAGGAGGATTCAATTACATTGAGGACAATGTAAGGTTTAAGTGTGGGGAGTGGTTAAGCATGTATTAAAAAAAAAAAAAAAAAAAAAAAAAAAAAGTTTTACTTAAAAACTCCAACTTTTAAAGATTTTAGAGTCACTAGCATACTTCTAGGTATGTTTACATAGAGATTTTGACCGACATAATTGAACTTGGAAATGTTAGAGAACTACATTCGGATTTCTTGCTTGTTTGAGTGTTAAATAATGGATTTAATCATGTCGGTGATGCGAATTTGGTGCAGGGAGAAGGGCATTATTAGAGTTGCTGATCAATCATTAGTGGAGACTACCCGTATTCATATCATGTGAGGCACCGACCAGAAATTCTTCCATCTACTAAAGAGCTTCTTTTGAGTGTGTGTCACCATACGTCAATTTCGGGTAGAATGGTGAGCTACCCAACCTCCCACCAATAGAAGCACTATTCTTTGATCTCTTGAGTGCTAATATTGTCAATCATAAGGGTGACGTCTATAGATGAAAACCACCTTATTGTAGTTCGATTTGCAGTTAGCACCATTCTCTCTCTCGACAACAACGGATCCATAGAAACACATTCATCATCAACAAGGAGCGACATCAAAATCTACAAGGAAAGTTGGAAAAAGTTTAAGGTTTATAAGCAACGGAACGAGAAAAGAGCAAATTTCAAATACAAGTAAAGCAACATACAAAGAGCGGATTTCACATATATGTTGAGGACTTACACTACAATGAGGTAATTTTATATTCAAGTATGAAGACTTATTCACAAGAGCGAAGAAAATTAAAAGGTGAGAATTTTTTGAAGTTTATGATTTCAAGACGATACAAGTTGTGAAGAATAAGCGGTAAAATACTTCTCCCATGGCCATGGTTTATTTTTTATTTTATTTCTCTTTTTAATTTCAAAAAAAAAAAAAAAAAAAATGAATGAAAAAAAAAAATGAAAAAAAAAAAGAGAGAAATATTTGTTTTGTTTATAAGTCGTGGGGAAGGAAAATTTATAAGAAAGTTTCAAGCGACAAGGTTTTAAGGTAAAAGAGTTACAAATTGTCAAGGAATTACGAAGATCAAGAGTTTATCATTAATAGTTGAAACCGAAGACGAAGACCATGAAGATCAAGACGAGGAGCGGAAGACGTTTCTATTGGATGCGTGGAGAGTGGTGTTATCATAATTGGCGATCGGATGTGAAGGTGAGTAAGTAATCTCATCCTCAATAATAAATGGTTGATTTCCTTTCTTAGAGATCGTCAGAAAAATGGTTTTTCAAAATGTTAAAAGATGTGGGTTTTTAAAAATATTTCGGAAGTTGTCCTTCCCACCATTCAACGTGTTGCGTAGAATTCTCTCTTCATTCCTACCTGCACACATGTGAGAACCATAAAAAAGCCGTCTTTTTGAGTGCAATTATCATAAAATCCTATTTGGTGAGGCAGAAGTCGAGGCGAAATGCTTATTGATCGTTTCTCAAACACGCATTCTCTCATTATGGGATGGTTATTTCTCACTCAACATTCAAGAATGAGAATATGTTCTTTAGTATTTCTAACTTCTTATTACTAGCATGCAGAAACTCTATGTCCTCATAACTCTTTGGATGCTTGGGACGCTGGAACGCTTTGAAGTTGTGAGTTTTTAGTTTGATTTGCTCGAGGACTAGCAAAGTCTAAGTGTGGGGGAATTTTATAGGTGTAGAATACACCGTATTTACTATCTAGTAGTTTATGCTTTCTTTGCCATTTTTCTAGTGAATTATGTATTTTTACGTGTGTTTTTTGAGTTATTAGGTACTTTGGAGTCGCACGGAGGAAAAGAAGAAGAAATCACCCAATTTGAGCCAAAAGGGCAAAAAGGTCATTTTACGGGCGATTGATATATGGAACCTGATTGAGGTTAAGGGGCAACCCAATTTGGAGGAGTACTAAAGTCGAGGTCCAGTCAAGGCTAAGGGAGGTTGTCATCGGGTACCCCTTATCATCTATCGAGGGTGCATTTATCGGATCTCATGTGGGGTGTCCCCTAGCTTTGTGTAGAAGGGTACCATTATCCATTCTCATACTCCTACCCTAAATTGAGAAGATTATTTCTCAATCATTTTTTTGCCTGAAATTAAGACACAGAAAGAGGCGCAACCTTTAGACCGAGAGATCGAGAAAATGATGAAGTATGAACTTCAGTTGATGCACTCTTGTTGCTGGGAAACAGAGATGAAGTAGAAATTCAAGTTAGGGTTCGAATCGATGAAAGAGTTGAAGCTCAGGGGATTGAATCGGAGAAATTAATGGGTCTGTTATGGGTTCGTTTCTGCAACTGATAAACAAGGTTATGATGAGTCGATCTCTGCAAGATGATGATGGTGGTGGTACATACAAAGAAGTCGAGAATGATCTTTGTAACTCGGGGAGGAAGGAACTTAGGGTTTTTTGAATCAATTGAGATCGAGAAGCGAGGGAAGAAAATGGGTTCGATTAGAAACCTCGAGAAAGAAGATGGGTTCGATTAGAAACCTCGAGAGAGCGAGATGGGTTCGATAAAGATGGTGAAATTGAAGATCAAAAGGGCGATTAGGTCTGCTGTTACAGGGTTTTGAGCAGAATTTAAGAAGGGGATTTGATGAGATGATTAAGCAGAGATAGATTGAAGATTTGATGTGAGTTGAAGAAGAATCGAAGATGTGAATGAGCAGTGCTGCTGCTGTTATATGGGTCTGTGCTGAGTTGATGGTGATGCAGGTTGAGATGGGAAAGATGAGCTGATGCTGTAGTAGAGAAGAAAGCAAATGGGTATCTGGCGGATATGTAATCTGCTGTGACATCAGTATGGGTTTTGTACGTGTTGGTGCTGCAAGAATGAAGGCTGTGAAGTAGAAATTGTGTTGATTGAATAGGTCTGTAATGCCGTGCAAAGGGGAATGAATGAGGTTAAGCTGCAATGGAGTTTGAGCCTGGTGATTGTAAGAAGAAAAGGAGGTGATTGTTGCTTTGCACAAGAAGTGATAAAACAATAGATGTATGCGCTAGGAATTCTTAACAGGGAAGTGAAGCGAAAGAGGCACGAATGTGGCTTGGAAATCCCGAAGCTTGACCAAGACTGGCGTAGGACTGCGGTTCTGGTGAGTCAACCCGGCGATCCAGCCGATTGGTGATCCAGTGATCCAGCTCAGTGAGTAAGACTATTGACTAACTAAGCGGTGACTCGCTGCTGACTCGTCCGCTCGACTCATTCCTTTCCCTTGACCGTTGACTGGACGACTGACCGTTAGTTTGACCCGTTTGACCGTTATTCCTAACGGTGGACTGACGAATATTCCGTCAAATATTCCACCGACGGAGAAATTTTAGGTGGCTGGCGGCGACTCTTCCGGGGATTAAGCCATAATCCCGATTTTCCGGCGAGCAAAAATTCGAGAATTTTCTATGGATTTCTCTCATGGGTGTGAAGACTTGGACTAGGAATTGGATGGAGAATTGGGCTCAAACTTGGAAAGAGAAGATGGAAGAGTTGAGAAAAGCTTGGATTTGGAAATTGAATTGCAAAAGGAAAAGGATTCTATTCCTTGGAAGAGTTGGAGAATATTGAAGCCTATAAATAGAGAAGTTTTCTACATCTTTTAGACACCTCTCTACACACACAACACTTGTGTTTTTGTTTTCAAAAATTCTTCTTCTTAATTATTTGTGTGAACTTAAAAATTCTCCTTTTAATTATTATTTTGTGTGAATTTCAAAAACATGAGTAGCTAATTTTATTATTGATTGAGGATGAATTCCTAGTTCTTAACATGATTTGAGTTTTGTTTCAATTCTATCTTGAGATTTTTCACATGATTATCGATTGTTTTTACTAATAGGAATGTTTATTCATTCATGATTGATTGATAGATTGTTTGGAGTGCACGCTAAATTGATTTGTTAATTGATCTACATCTAGTATAAGTTAGGGAATACGTAATCGTTCTCGACACTTTACATAAGTAGAAAACACAAGACCTTGCGGAGGGATTCCGTGGAGCAATTGTGTGTAGAAACAACGCTAGAAAGTGAACCAAGCGAACCGAGTTTAACTACTAGTACTAAACCTAAATTCATAAATCTTAATGCATTCAGGGAATTACATCTTGTAAGCGAACCTCAAGGTGGTTCTTTTGAATAGAATACGATAACTAAGCGGAGTTGTTACTCGGTGAAATAAGGGATTTTGGGGCTAGCTAAGCGGACTGCTATCCTACGGTTGGTGATAATCGTGACTAATAACAAGTAGAAAAGAACATAACTTGATTCATTGTTTTGTAACGAATAATGATTCCTTGGTCTTGTCTCTCTTATTGCTTTCAACTTTCGATTTTAATTGCTTTGTTTATTTTCTTTTGCTTTTTACACCCCCTTTTTGTGACAATTTTTACAACTAGAATCTCTTGCTCCTCGTGGGAACGAACTTGACTTCCATTATATTATTTTTAATTGAGTGGAAATATTAATTAATTTGATTGCACCTACGACACGCATCAATGATATGGAAGTAAGTTAAATTGATGATTATTTTCAATGTTGTTGTAGTGAAATGTTCGTTGAGACTTGTGAAAGCAGATTTTTAGACTTAAATTTTAAAGCAAAAATATAACAAACTCAAAATACAAGATGTTGTGAAAATTATGGAGAGGATGGAGCTAGGATTTCACCATTCATTAATACTTATGTGGTTTTAATTAATTTATATCATGCAATTTAAACAATTGATTTGATTCTAAAGTATTGCCAAAAATCGTATTTCCAAAATATCAAATGTTAGTCGCAAGCATAACGCATCAAGAGTCTAAAACTAAGCATGCATCATCAAGAGAAAACACATTTGATTAATAAAAATCATTTAATTCATTTTTCATCAATGCAATTAATCATATAAAAATATTGCATAAATTAATAAAGTAAATGTTACCACATAATTCTTGAAAGAATGGCTTCCTCCGTCGCTCCGAAGGATGGGTTTAACTCATCATGTTGGAAACACGCTCAAAAATCATTTTTATTGCTCAAAGGATGTACAAATGATGAAATGGAGAAAAGATGAAAATCGGGTGTTTGCAACGTTTATAAGTGTTGCAAACACTTGTTACAAAGAATGAATAAAGCGCTACTTTTCTTTTAAGTCCGCCTCCGTATTACGACCCACGCTTAAGTGTCGTTGTCTTGTAGAGAAACGACTGCCTCTGGTGGTCTTTTGTTCTTGGTGTTCTTCAATGGCCGCAGCATAAAGATTTTGTGTAACTTGATTTTCCGATTCGTAAACTCTCCCAAAACTCTCCGTCCTCTTCTCTGAACCTCCTACTCGATTTATATACCCCAAAGACAAGCAAAATCTCGTAATAACTTCAAACAATTCTCCATTACACGGCAGTGAAGAAAATATTTTTTTCCTTTTAGTCTCTTGCACGTATCCGCAGCGAGTCATTTACGTGCATACTATCCATATTTAGCTTCTTCACGCTTCTGCAGCGTGAGAATCCACCCAAACACGTGCGGTGCACGTCTCAAACTCACACCGATTCATGATATCCCGTGAATATTTCCATCCACCCTGTTTTGCTCCAACACGAGTTATCTAGCCAAAGTTGGACGACTAATCGACCCATAGCACGCCTGTTACGCTTAGTTGAGTCATCCCATGAATTTTTAGCTATTGAATCGCATTACATCCCCTCCAAAATCCGATCGATTAATCTGCCAGGGAGGAAACTTGTTTTCCCTTAAAACCAAAATTTGAAATGGAGAGGATGAAGTGCCCGAACCAAAACAGGGCGCCTTTATCGTTGGGGTGCACAGGTGCCCTTATCCAAATTGAGGGTGTCTTTAGTACTTTTCTCCGGGGTCCAAATAGCACTTTTCGAGCAACTTTTTCCGCATAAGTGTAATTCTCCAATAACACCTAAACAAACATAAAAACACCAAAATTAGTACAAAAATCGAGACCTGACAATAGAGACACGAGGACAAATTAGACACAAAAATGTGTCTATCACTAAGTTTCTAAGTTTAAATTCAAATTCTTACCAAAAGTCTTGGTTTACTTTAAGTAATATACATCGAAGTTTGTAGTGATTGGTTTAATGATGCTTTTTTATATCCAGGCACGACTTAATGGCATGAAGGAAATGAACAAAGATTACTTTTGAGAGACTAAATTATTATACAAAAAAAAATTCTTTGGAAAGATGTGTAGCTTTATTGAGAGTTCTATTAAACTGACTAGTTTCCAAATTGTAAAGATGTTTTATACGTTATATATTGCATTATAGCAAAATTGGAATTGCAATAATGTTTTTGCTTAAATTGCAAATGAACTAAATATATAGTGATAAATATAGACAATGTACAAACAGATACAAGAATGAAACTTATATGGTTAGGACTAATAATATATATTTTACATCACTATTTCTCTTTTTTTTTCCAAAAAAATAGTATATTTTATGTTAAATGTGTTAACAGAGGCTGTGCAAGTTTTCGCATTCTCTTGCATCTTAGATGAGAGAGAGATACGAGTGAGTTTACTTTTTCTGAAGTCAATTTTTGTTTTATCTCTCGTTAGTTATTAATGTGAATTCTCCATGCTTACTAATAGTTTGAACGGTTGTTATTATCTGCCTAAAATGCACATGATAACATACCAGAATTGCGTGTTGGAAATGAGTAAAATTATTACAGTCAAGAGGTCATTTTGGTTTATAAATAATTTTGTTAGGAATTGGTTTAGATTATCCAACCTCATGTTGCATGCGTCTTATTTTTCCTGATTTTCTTGAGTGGAGACCTGAAGAAATGTTTTTATTATTTCAGACGTTGTTCTTCTCGTGCTGCAGCTGAACACGCCCTATCGGAAGGAAATTTTCTTGCACACATGGGGCTCGCAGAGGCAATTGGTTGGGTTGAAAGAGATCTAGCGAACTTTGTATTCTCTCTAGTCACCGTGATTGATTATAATGAGAGCGTAAGGGTGATGACTAGAGAATATATACACACTACATTGTGGGAAAGAATTTATCATTATTTTAAAAGCAAGGTAATTTAGTGATATAGTTCCAAGTATTATATTATGGAAAATACACTCTTTTGAAAAACTAAAGTAAGTTTATGGTCTCAATTTCTACGTAAAGCATAATTATCTAGATTTTAAGAAGAGTCGAAGGAGTGAGATAAAAAAGGAATATAATCATGATGATACTGATGTTTTGATCCTTATGAATCGCAATCCATTATATGACGGATTTTAAGTGTAGCATCTGTTTCCGATCTAATATTCAATAGATGCGCGAATGGAAAGATTGGATACGGATGAATCTAATGGAATTCGTTTATAATCAATAGTTAAATATACAAATAAAAATAATAAAAATAATAACTTCGAGCGAAAGGGCTATGGGATCACCTTGATTTTAAACTTAAAACTAATAACTTGGATACAGATACATGTTGAGTATAGCTAGGTGAGCTTTGTTTCCCAAAACACTTATATGATTACAAGGAGAAACCATCTTGATTGAAAATCCTTCACCACATTTTTCAGTAACCTAAGTTCAAATACCACATGAATTTATCTAGATCTTCTTAACTTACTGTGTGCTCACTAATATTGTGGAATTCCCTAATTATGGTGTGGCTCATAAATGCTTGTGCTAAACATAATATATTAGCAATCTTTTTATTAAATGTCAATACTTCCAAGTAAGTTTCGTAAAGAACTTTCGCTTTGCTTGAAAATAGGTTAATTACCTATATTATTTTCATAACAGGGCGCAACGTATCTTAGGTGGAAATGTAATCATTTTCTACCGTCTCTAAACACTACACCAAATATGGGTTTTAGCAACTCAGATTCGCAACAGAAATGTAGTTGTTGTGAATTTTCAGTTGCTAATTTCTGTTGCTAAATATTTGCAACAACCTATTGTTGTTGCGAATTTGAAACTGTTTTCCTTTCACGCGTGCCAGAAAACACCTGCAAACACTTTTACATTTTTCATGCATGCCAATTTTGCGTGTGAATACTACTTTATCCTTCGAAAAATATCTATCAGTTTCATTACAATACGATAGAACAAAGTAAGATCGAACACGCAACTACATAGAAAATAGTTGGGTATGGCTTCAGAATCCCAAATAAGTCATTAAGTCGTTAACCTATAATGCTACCTTGGTAACAAAGCATTAATTATTCACCGTTAGATGAAAAACCGATTAGAGTCAAGCTAATATCTTTCAACCGTTAGATTGACTTAGCTTGTTACACACAAATGAAATGTTCCTTCATTTAGATATGGGTAACCGTACCTAAACGTGTACACTTGGTTGGCTCAACAATAGTTAACCGAAGTTAGCCATATGAACACTTTCATATCAACCTTGTTCATCTTTATCACAACTAGTTCAAATGACTCAAATGAAACTAGTTATAAAGTTATTCGATTGCTTATATTTTCATAGAAGTATACAAGACGCAATTGAAGCAAAATCGGTTTTGATTGACTCGAATCGATTCATGAACATTATATCCACGGTTTGTAAAGATTGCATTCCTTATTATATAAATGTATTTGTTCATGAGTATGTAAACATACATAACCAATTTTAAAACTTAACCCAATTAGGTACGCAAACGTGTCCGCATACCTATGTTCCCCGATTTGGTCTTATTCGCCAATATGCAAACGGGTACGCATATTGTCGTTCATGACCGAACTCAGTTGAATTTGTACGCATACACGTATGCATACTATAGTTCCCGGGCTTCAACTCTTAAATCAGTACGCATACGGGTATGCATACTAAATTCTCGGACTTGGAATATACATGCACCAGTTAGCATACAAGTACACATACTGCCCTATATCCAATCAAAAGTTAATTGTTCTAAACTCCCATTTCAATCACTGAAACATTCTTGGAAGACGAGAATGGATGTCTCACACAAACCATTAGCTTCAAATCAATTTTCAATTGTGATCGAATGATCAATACGAAACATTCCGAGTCTACATTAAATGACTGTCTCACACAAATCATGAAAGATGTTACCAGGAAATTTTCACATGGATCATCTTTTGACTTTCGTCAAGAATAAAGATGAACTTTGGCTAAAGCAAAATCATACCAATACATATTTCGAGAAATATGTAAGCGAGATTAAACCGAGCTCGAAATATCAAATGTATATAATGTAAAGTTTATATAGTTATACGACTTTTGTCTCAATATGATATAGAATAAAAATAGACTTCGAGTAATAGATGAGTTCAACTCTCCACATACCTTTTGTTGATGAAGTTCCACAAGCTCCCCTTAGTAGTTTTTCGTCTGCAATCGATGAACGCCGTGAAGTGTAAAGCTCAACTACACATTCTACCCTAATCCGATACATAGCTATAAGTAGACTAGAATTCGAGACTTATAGTTTTGACAGCTAAACTTGACAAACAAGCTTGAGATAGCAACGCTTGCAAGTTCGACCGAGCAGTGCTCTAATAAGTTTTTCTTATTATTATTTTATTTTATTGATTATTGATGAATACTAGAGTGGATATGGCGACTAGTTATCATGAACATGTTTATATTAAAATTTGTAACAATTAGCAGTTAACGAGGAGACTCTTTAAATATTACGTTCACAAATATTTACTTGTAAAGAAACTGAAGGTTAGGAGATGATCAAGAACCTAAGGTATGTTCTTGTTTCATTTTTATTTGGATCTGCTTGTTTCCCAAGTTCTTAATTTGTTTTCATTGTATGTTGGCAGCAGGTTTCCCTTAAAATGTATAAGCTTGTTCGGGAGAGAAACTTTTTGGTATCTTGTTTTTTTTTTTCCTGCATTTAACTATAAGTATTCAACAAAATGGAATTATGTGTGAATATTGTTTAGATTTCACAAAGTTCATCATGCACATACTTTGTTAATAGTACCTTGGTGTATATGCATTCATTTACAAACGGTTACTCACAACTCGGTTTACTTGTTTCGATGTACGTGCAATTTTTTTATTTGCTCGAGAAACAAGCGGTTGCTCATAACTTGGATGAACCAGAAGATACGTTCTTTTGCATTATTATTTTTCTTCCGATAAAAAACAAGCTTTATGTCATAAAATCCAGTTTCTTTTGTTATTGTTGCAGAATTGAACAGTTGTTAACAACAATTCGCCGAGTCTTGATTATACTCTGTCCACACATTTTCATTAGAATTTAACTTCTAAATGATAATAACCTAAGTTTCTATTTTGAATTCAAATGCTTACCAAAATACTTGGTTTACTTTAAATAATATACATCCAGGCATCTAATCAGCCGTTAGCACACATGCATTCTCATAACACAGGCATCTAATCAGCCGTTAGCACACATGCATTCTTGTAAAATGCCTTAAACTAGTCCGTTCACGTTTAGGGTATTATATATTTATAAAAAAAAATCACCCTTGAATGTCTCTCCAAGTTCCCCATAGATAGTCGAAATAGCAAAGTTCCTGACAGACAAATAATCGTAGTGGCAGACAAAAGTTGGGTCCAATTCTTACATAAATAAAGAAAAGAAAAGGCAAGAATTGTGAGGAAAAATCTCCAATTCTTACATAAAAGTTTCAATCCTAGGCACAGCAACCTCCAAAGTTGCAACTTCTTCCAAGAAGATTCGACTATTTATCTCCTTCAAAATCAACAAAAGAAAGTCTGCAAGATATAACTCTGTATAATCTTCCCCAGTCCTTTGAAATGCTCAAATCCCGTTAAAACACCTTTTGTTAAATCGAAGCCATGACCAGACTTGATGATACATATATAGAGCAATGCAAGAAATTGTGATCAGCAGTTTCGTAAGAAGTGAAACATAATAACACAAGAGCTAGAGTTCTGGTACGTGTGAAATGTGTGTGTGAGGTTATGTGCCAATAAGCACGTGAGAGTTGTAAGAGTGATTGAGAGAGGTCGAGTATATAAACTCGTTGTCCCTGTAATTCAATCTTATCTTTCTCTTAATCATATTTGATTCAAACCGTTCTCAGTAATCATGTAGACATTCATTCATTGAATGTTATCATGGTATCAGTCCTGAGAATTTCAATTCTCAGGGGTATCGATCCATAGCTTCCACTGTTCTTCGTCTCTGATTCATCTTCAAGAAGATTTGTTCCTCAATTTGATAAGGTTTTCTAAGAAGTGAAGATTTAAAGGAATTGGTGAGGGTTTGGATTTGATCCTGATGCTTACTGCAACGTCGTCAATTAGGATTAAGCATGTATTTTGGATCTAAAATTCAGTTTTAGGGTTTGAGCTCTTGGTTATTTCAATTTCCTGTTGGTGTTTGGATTGAAATCTCTTACCTCATCAACTATCATCTGAGTCTATGCTGGTAATCTCCATCTTTAATCTTTAGATTACTTTAGATTTAATCTCATGTGTTCCATTTCTACATCACTATCTCAACAAAATTCAATTTCATCTTCAAAATCTTTTTTCATCATAACTTGGTATGATTTTAACCTAGTTCTTTTATCAAATCCTACTAGTACTGATTCCTGGATCTATTCGGTCTGAGCATGCTTATTTATGCTACAATAGTTAGTTAGGAAGAAGCTTAATGTTGTTCCATTGAATAGTGGGAAAGATTCTTCTTAAATCCAGTAGAATGTTGGGGTACGTGTGTGTGTTGGTTGTTTGCTGCACAATTGAGTGCTTAATTTTGCTTCGGTTAGATCCTCCTCTCAATGTTACTTTGGTACAGTCCTCACATTAGAGGTGTGTGAGTGAGTTGGTTTGTGTGTGTAATGATGGAACTGAGGATGCTGTTACGGAATTGAAATTGGTGAGATATATTAAGTACAAATTGATGTTCTCTTTGATGAGTCTACATTCAATTCTGAATGTAGCCTGGTTTAGTTATCTTTACTTTCCTGTTTGTTATTTTTGTGTGATTGACTAATAAAGGTCCAGCTGAGATCATGTTGTGGGTACAATTGGAATAATATTGATGCTTTGTGATGTCAATACGTGCAAGAGACTGCAGCTGTGGAGAATTGTGAATTGTTGCTTCCTTCTTTTTCTTATCAACTGCAGCAATTTACTCTTTATGTCTCCTGCAATTGGTATTCAATCTGTAAAGACAACTGCAAGTAAGTGTGATTCCAGATTTGGATGAATAATTAATCAGCATACGGTGGTGCAGAGTTTCTGAACAGCTTACGAGAGTTCCAATTATTTTTCTTTACAATTGCTATCATATGGTGGTGTTTCTGGTGCTAAGGAATCTCTGATACTTCAAGTGTTGATGTGTGTGTGTGTGAACATCTACAAATGGTGGTAAATTTAAATTAGTCAGTTGGTGTTAGTTTTTGCAGCTGTCCTGGTGTTGTTTCCAATGTCTAGCATTTCCTACTTCTTATACTCCAGCAGATTCTTTCATGTTGTTCATTTTTCGGTTGCTGCTGCTTTGGTTTCCTGTCATGCCTAATCATTCTATATCACCTACAACAACCATATTACTACAACTAGTTGTCAGCATCTCTATCATATTAATGGTTTTATCATGCTTTTTCTGCTGCCAAATGTTGACTACGCCACAAGCTTAACTGTTACACGGGAATTAATTCTGTTTGAATGTAGCAGCTGATTTTCAGTTGTGGTGCCTGGCTTGCCTACTACAGTGCAGATTTCACATGTGCAAGCTATAACGACAACTAGCTGCTAACTCATGTTGGTTTTGGTTAATATACGGTGTCCTTAAGATTTAATTGGGGTGATGGTATGTGCTCTTATTTCTCTTCCATTATTTCAACTGCGCAACCTACTATGAAAAGCTGTTGCTTGTATACTTGCTATTTTTCTATCCCACCTACTGCAACTACTAGTTCAACCACTGCATCCATGATTACTTCTCACATGTCACTAGTGTTCACTTTGTCTATTCCTGCATCAACAACTTATGCTCCTGCTTGTGTACTTCTATCTTCTTCTGCACTCACTGTACCAACTACATCAACTGCTAGCATGCTATGCCTATTACTGCCCAACTGTACCATTGATTCTTCCTCATGCACAGACTGTCTATTGCTAGAGTTCTGGTAAGTGTTTGAAATGTGTGTGCAATCTGAAGTTCTCTTGCAGACCACTTCAGATTGAGGGAGGGTAATAACACAAGAGCTAGAGTTCTGGTACGTGTGAAATGTGTGTGTGAGGTTATGTGCCAATAGCACGTGAGAGTTGTAAGAGTGATTGAGAGAAGTCGAGTATATAAACTCGTTGTCCCTGTAATTCAATCTTATCTTTCTCTTAATCATATTTGATTCAAACCGTTCTCAGTAATCATGTAGACATTCATTCATTGAATGTTATCAAAACAAAGTTCCCCACTCTGAGATAGCTGCAAATGAAGGATCCACTCATGAGTTTTAAGCAAAATTTGAACTTCTTTTGACTTTATATTTCAAGATTTGTTAAGCACTCTCCGCAAAATCATGCTGCTACATTAGCATTTGGGGGGAAGTACGAAACTTCTAATGTAGGTATGAGCCGTTATGTGGAGGTGAAATCCACATACATGACAAAAAGGAATACAAAGGGGAAAAAAAGATTATACATTTCCACAAAAAAAGAGCAAAGATTCTGTCTAGCGGTTTAAGATGCAAAGTTTTTAACCACATTCATGATCTTCATAAGAAATATGATTCTGAAATATTTGAGAAACTAAAGTTTGCTATTGAGATATACTCCTCCGTCCCGCATTAGATGAGCCATTTGTAATTTGCACAATTATTAAGGCAAGAAAAGAAGAGGAGTATATTTAGGTATTTTTTACAAGTATGCCCTTATAGATAATAACTTGTAAAACTTCGAAATGATTTATCTCTTAAATTATACCACGGTTTTTAATAAACTATATACCGTTGAAAAGCATTTTAAAAATACCTACGTAACGAATACAAACATGAATATCAAATTATACATATTTCTTATAGAAAAAATAATCAATTAAATGTGTAGTTTTAGAAATATCTCATTGGTTAGTGAAATAGCTCATCTATTTGTGCACAAAATCTAAAACCAATTAGCTCAACTAATATATTGGACGGAGGAGTACATATTAGGGAAAGCAGAATCGGGAACTAGGGAGTCAAGCATATTTGACCTTGCATTCAATGAATTTATGGAGGAAGTAAAATCATATAAGCGGTAGTTTTAGAAACAACAAATGCAACGAGCTAACGTCAACTATTGCAGTTAAACAATTTTAGCAGATCACGACAATGTCGAGTTACCAATATTCATGTCTGAGCTCTTGATCTCTTGAATTGGATGATTCCCTTTAAAAGTGAAAACAGAGAAAAATGCATTATGATACCATTGTTGTCGGACTCAATCGCAATTTGACAAACTCTCTTGTAAGATATAATGCAACTTGGGATCTTTGGATGTCGGGGTTACACAACATGTAAAAACAACTAAAAAAGAGACATGATATGTTAGGATAACAAATGGAGTATAAGAAAAGAAAATGGCAAAATCTAAGCTGGAGTACAAGAAAAGAAAATGGCAAAATCTCTGCATAACAGAAAGTTGTCTGCATCCTGGACCCTAGTAGTAGTACATGTGTAAGGTACCTAGCCAATATTGAGCTTTCAATGCGGATGGAAAAGTAGCATTTGAAGACAAACAATAAGTTTAGTTGTAATTAATGACATATTTGAAATGCAAATCATAATCGCTATCACGAACTCTGCCGCTTAAATATCTATTGTTCACGTGGAGTTTATTGATTAATAACGACAAACTTACAATGTCTGCAATATTCTGATACACTTAACTGTCAAAAGCAGTAGCAATGTAAAATTAAGCTCCGCTGTGAGTTACATATTCAGGTCATACCTAAAAGATCTGACATTATGGTGAAAGTTCGGTTTGGTGCATTTTATATGACTCAATCTAGAACCATAACTAAATTTAAACAACTGAAACAAAACTTCTCAATATTAAATGTAATCAAAATTGGATAATAATCAAGAAACCGACTAAGACAAATATTAACTGCTTACCAATGTCACGGTAAATCCTATGACCAGACCAACACACTTGTAATGTTATTAGGTAAACTAAACATAATAACTCATGCATTTATATGTAGTCGCTAAGGAGACAAGTAGAGTGCACGTGCGTTGCACGTCGTCAAATAATATTTATTTACATATGCATTTTCCATGGTCCCAAATATACTACAGTAGCACCAAAATGTATTTGAAGTTAACGTAATGTAATTAGAGTCCGGGACATAAAGAGAGCTCTAGTTGGCATGCATTATTGTACATCAAAGATAAAACAAATGGGCCTATCATTTTTAGTTGTCTCATAAACCATCCTTCCGTGAAGATAAATTGCTTTTGGATGTTGTTTGTGAAAGATGGGGTTTTCCCCACTTGAGTAGATATAAACCTTAAGTATGTTCTCCTTGAATTAAACAAGTATTATGAGATCTAAATAAAATGAACATCATACAAATGCTAAAGTTGACAAAGAAATCTTGGCACATTCTACATATTTGAGCCTAAAGTACACCAAATTCTTGTCAAATCAAAGAAGGCCTAAAATGATACCAAGATGACATTTCCTCGCACTATTGTACGATATATGAAAGTAAAATTGAAGAACAACAAACACCAAAACGTTTAGTGACGGACTTCCAAGTGATAGATGAGTGTAAACGGCGAGTGTATCTATTCTTATGTTAAGCAGACTTGAGGAAGTTATAACACAATTTACAACGAAAATACAAAATGCAAGTGGCAAGCTTTAAGTGGCTCATCTTCGAAGATAGAAACATTCTGAAATAGAGGAGCACACAGATTATGATCATCGACATTGTTGCACCATGCCATTCTTAATAAGAATAGAATTGTCAAGATTTGTTAAAATCTTTACCTTCCAGCAATGATGCTCTCCTTCTATAGAGGATTATGCTCTCCCAGATTATGCTCTCCCAGCATTATTATTTCCATAAGCAGATTAAGGATTCTCCAACTAACCCATAATAGTTATAAAATCATGCGAGTTGTAAAATCGCAGTATGAATTACTGATTGTGTGTGAGATAATTGTCCACAACATGAAGACATATTTAATAGACTACGAAAAAATGCTTATATACTTGAAAATTTCCAAGCCGGACGGAATTGCTTAGTACGTAAGGGAGGAAGGCCCAAACATGTTGTCTGCACATCTACATAACAACCTTTGTGAGAATTGCACCCTTCTAGATAGAGCAACTAGAAGAATTAAATATTTCCCCTTTACTGTAAGCTACCAACTCAATGTTCTATTACTTAGGCAATTCAATCTAATTTGCCTAAACTGAAAGAAAGCCTAGTTGCAAAACAACCCAAATTGAGTTAAACATACTCTAACTATAACAACAATTCACGCACCCATAAATTTTCAAAACGTCCAAATTGAAGCAAAACCATCTCCTATGAACTTGATGGAACTGAGTCAATTTATAAAATGCAACATCTAGTTGGATTTTCTTTAAAAATTGGACTTATAGAGCTACACCTCCATAATTTCCATGTTCTTTACAAAATTTATGAGAAAAAAAAAAACAAAATTGGAGTTATGAGTATAAGAATTTGGTCATTGCTTCACAAACCATGTTTAACTAATTTCAAATTTCATGAACAAATAAAATACAGACCCATGTCAAATGAAACATAGAGAGATGTTATATTTTGGATACACACAAATCAAAGCCAAAACCCCTAAATTTTATACAAACTTAGAATTCCAAATTCAAGTACAAACAATTTTAAAAAATTTCATACCACGAAGAAGCGAAAACCAATCGTGTGGAATCTTCGTCTTCATCATTATTTCCTTGTTGTTGAGAGAAATTAAAATCGAAAACGAGATGGATGTAATTAGGAAATTAGTCGAATATGAAATTGGTATTGCTTGTGGCGAACGTAGTGGTGGTGGCGGAGGAGGAGGATGTTGGTGGTGACGAGAAACTAAAAGGGGAAACAGGAGAATAAATGTTAAAATCAAAAAATTTGGAGAAATTGGGCTGGAAAAGCTGGTGGAATAAGAAACCAGTGGTAGTTTTAGTCTTGCTGGTAATGGCGGGGGATGATAGTGTTCTTGGTGATGATGATCTGGGTGGGGTGTTCTTGGTGGCGATCGTAACGATGGGGTGGTGATGGCGAAGAAGGAATATTTGAATAGAAAAAGTTGCGTTTTAAGAAGATGAGGGCATTTTCGTCAAGTAACGAAAAAAAGCCACACGGAAAATGCATCTGTGACGGGAATCTTTTGTGGAATATTCTATCATCTAACGGCTCTGTTTTAAAGGAAGGGGAGATCTAACGGCTGATTTTAGTTAACTCTTTGACTTTTGATTAGTCTTGCTCTCATTAAAGGGGAGGAGATTGCTTGATGGGAACTTGGCGATAGCCATACAGACACATTGAAACACCTCGAGCTTCGCTTATGTCTCCTGTTTTGTTAATAGTACCAAAGAATAGTGGCAAGAGCTTTGATAGTGTATCTACTTCAGAAAGCCAAGTGTCAAAATGAGAGAATGTTGTGAGACGATGAACCAAATGAAAAAAATAATACTCACATATTTACTCAGAGGTCTGCATTAATCTGACAAGTTTAACAGTAAAGCAAGAGTATTCTTATACACCTATACTCTCCTAAAATCCAACTCCCAACAGCCAACACCATATAGTCAAACAACCAAATAAAATAAATTCCAATATGGTCATGGAGATTAATCATATTATTGTTTTTGAAAGTCATTCTGTGCGGTGACTCTCTCTCCTCTCTAAAAACACTCAAACCAAACTAGAGAAAACCGCCGCCCAATTCTTACTTGCTCGGATCTAGTCTGACTAGATCCGAGCAAGACTTTAGTTTAATCATCATCATAGTTTTAATAGTTCTATGGATATCTCTGGACAGTTGGAGAAGGTTACAGTGGTAGCCATGAATCTCTTACCACATCGATTAATCTTTGTGGATTGAAGAAAATGTCTCCCGTTTCTCCAATGTCAATCTCATCTCAATCTCATCTTAGTTTGAAATTTTGAAGTATTGATGGTGGATCCACCAACTTCTTTACCTCATCATCCATACAATCAGAGAAATCATACATCAATTTCACCAATCAAAACCACAAGTGCAACCACCTAGATTTTAATAAAATCTTGCTCCATCAAAAAATTGCTTCTACCACCCATCTCATAGATCTCCTTCACCCATCCCCTACGCATACCTTCACCCATTTTCAGTTCTAAACCAACAATGGTGTTGGATTCTGAAGAAGAAAAGGCATGGATCAGTTCTTAATAATCACTAATTGTGCTGCTTCTGTTGATATTCAGGGTAAAGTCCTCATTTTCAGTTCTAAATCAACAATGGTGTTGGTTTCTGAAGAAGAAAAGGCTTTCATCATCAGTTCTTACTACTCATTAATGGTGCTGGTTTCATCCATATTCAGGGTAAGTTTTTGCAATGGTGGTGCAAAGGGTGGCGGCCAGTTTTTGGTAACGATTAGGGTTTCATCTTCGTTGGACTTTCTACTCTACATGGGCAGTTCCTATCCGGGTATCTCTAACATTGGAACTGGTCTTGGGCTTCGATGAGTTTGTGTCCCATGGGCCTCGTTTTCTTACAACTTGTAAGGATTATTTTGATCTTTCTTGGTCATCTCAGCAATCTCTGCCCTTTCGATAGAAAGGTGTATCCGTTTGTAATTTGCTGTTCAAAGTCTGGTTGTAACGATTCTTATTTCTTCAATCAATATATTCCCCTTTCACGATCAAAAAAAAAAGTCATTCTGTGCAGCCCTTCAAGACGCACTTTGCCACAAGCATAATGATACAAAATAAACCATCAAGAAGCACTTAGCATAATTGCACAAGATAAACCATGAACTCTAACATGACCGACAAAAATCATCCTTTTTGCCTAAACCTATATGGACCCTAGAAAGATGTATAGTTTCCTAGGTCATAGCACTCCTGATTTACAACTTCACATTATATTTCAGTTAACAGGCGCAATAAGTTACGTTGACAACTACTAGATTAAGCCAAAAGGCCTATGTCAAACATAAAACATCAATTACAGCATAGCAAAATAGCTGAGCAGCCAGTAATCAATCTTACAACCACTTATGAGAACCTAAAGGTTATAACAAATCTAACTTGCAACATGGCCACCAAATAAATCTTACCCACAATCAAGTGAAGGAGTTTACTTGTCCCATTCAAGTGGAGGAGTTTCCTTGTCCCACTGGGTCAGCAGCTAAAGCAACTTATGCAAAGATAGCATAGTCAATAAAATCTACACAATATTATTAATTTTTTCTGTTATCCAGGTCTTCGGAGGTCATATTCAAAGCCCTAACACATTCTATATAATCTAATAAACTATCTGTGCACAGATAGCAGACATTCTTTCATTGTCCAGGTGTTTCATAGTGATAAAAGCATCCTTTGAATAAGCTTTATGCGTAATTAGATAACAGAATATCACAAAAAAAAGAAAAAAAAAACTGACACAAAGTTGAGATTCAAAACATAAAGACAATTTAACAGTAAGCATTACAAAATACTCATTCAGATAATATTAACACGTTTAGAAAATCTCAAGTTGAAACCTACATAAATATCTATAATAGCACATTAGTATTTCAGAAGCTTAGGGAAGATTACCAGTTGATAAGCATATCCAGGGATCTCATCTTGCTAGCTGCTTTGTCACAACCTGTCTCCTCAATTTAGCTAGCTGACTCCATTAGAATTATATCTTCTTCTCCTAATTCTTTCAACGAAACTAAGGTGTTTTGGTGAGGAATTATTTGAGTAAATGCACTAAAATCCACAAGTTTTCTCGAGGCTGAAAGTATTGGGTCATAAATATCGAGAGAGCTATCATCGAAACATAAAACACCACCTCTCTTGGTAAAGGCTAATGGTTCTCTTCTGAGATTAAGAAACTTTTTACTCCAACCCAAGGACTCATTTCCCACCTGCTTTTTCAGTAGCCATATGTCAGAACATGGGCATCCGGTGATTTGACAGTCATATCTGATAGAAAAATATAGAACCCCATCCAGAACACCTAGAGCTAGAGTATAATGCTGCCACATTCTACCTGGTGGGAAAGGAAATGGTGAAATGGGTTTGTGAAACTTTTCCTCAGCCAAATCAAAAACATAAACCATTCCTTCTCTTTTATCCATCCAATGCAGTGCTCCATTCACAAATACACCATCATGAAAAAATAAATCACAAAAATTAGATTCCAACCTCCCAACATTTTTCCACCCATTGCTAATGCCAAGAGTGTATACTGCAATATCTGCAAAATCGACTTCTCTCTTATACAATACAACAACTTTATACTCATTAGTTAATGGAAGATAACCAAACCCGTTCGAACAAAAATTAGTTATCATCACAATCTCTCTTAATACTGGGAAGCATGACATATTCTCTGGTGACGGGGTTACAAATACAAGCAGTTAGACCATCATATCCATACAGACAGATTAAACCATTAATCGAACCAAGAACTTCACAAGAAAATGGAAATGGAGGGGTGAAATTGATCCTTCTAATAAGTGTCTTATCAAGTTTCTCATTATACTCAAAGTACTGAAGTTGTTTACTCATACCTTCTAGTACCAGAAAACTCAACTTACCAGAATCAGCTGATTGATTAAGATGAGATAAATGCAATCGAGAGAACGATCGATGGTGAGAAACAAGATATCTCCCAAGTTTGCAAAACCAATTTGCAGTTTAGAATCGATTCAATTGGTAAACGAGCTGTAATGTCGAGTAAAATGTCTGTTGGGAGATTCTTCAAATTCTCCATTAAAACAAGTTAATTTGCAGAGAGTTTGGAAACCAATTCTAGGGTTTGAATCGAAGATCTGGGAAATTTTGTTGTGGAGAGAGTAAAGTTAAAAAGAGAGAAGAAACCAGTTCCCGAGGAAAGGGATGCGTTTGTCTATGAGGAACAATTCCTATGGCAATGTTTGAATGTATTTGTTTGTTCAGCCACGTGGATGGTCAAACATGATTCTCTACTATGGAAAAGAAGTGAGCGTGATGGTTAACCGCGCGACATAAACTTTGTGATGGCGCTCGAACTACAAGCGTTGGCGCTTTTGAAGAAGACACCAGTGACCGAACTACGTGCGTCGAGCGTTTGAGGCACGACCATGCCAACGGCAACGACAACTTTTAACGGTCACGGGCAGCTAGTTTCCACCTCTATAAATACGGCTCGAATTTTGATCTCACAAATACACAACAATCTTTCATCCGATCAATCTTTTCTTAATTTCAATTACTCTCAATTTTCAATCATGAATTCGATTTTGATTCTTACGGGAAAATATGGAGATGGATGACATGTTTATGCGAATGAGATGAAGAAATGTGTATGGAGTTTTTGCATCAAATGGATGAAGATGCGAGATCAAGATAGAAGAAGACAAATTTTATGTTGCAATTACAAACCGGGATCATACTAAAGCCGTTAGAGCCATATGAAGTTGCGACTAGAAGATGGACGTGGCGGAATCGACATTTTTACCACGAAAGGCGATGCATGATTATTTTTATCATGTTTGTGTGTATTAGATGAGGGATTTTGTTGTCCCGATTCATAGGCCGCAACTTGACGCAAAGGATTATTGCTTAGAACTTTGTCGGGTAGAACCTGTAATACAATATTCGGCAGTGGTTGGCTGAATGGAATATAAGTAATGGTTTTGTAAGAGCATTGCTCGGTCGAACTCGCATGCGTTGCTATCTCAAGCATGTTTGTCAATGTTAGTAATTTAAAACTATAAGATTGATTTCTAGTCTATTATAGCTAAGGTCTCGGACTAGGATAGAAAGTGTAGTTGAGGTCAAGAACTCCATGGCAATCATCATACAAGACGAAGGACTACTCAAGAAACCGGTGGAACTTCATCGACTAAAAGGTATGTGGAGACTTGAACTTATCTATCATTCAAAAGTCTATTTATATCTATCTTGAGACAAAAGTCGTTTTGCTATATAGACTAAGATTATAAACATTTGATATTTTATTTGAGTTTATCTGCTTTATCTATTTCTCGAAATATGTGTTGGTAAGCTTTCGATTTAGCCAAATTCATCTTTAACTAGTGACGAAAGTCATGTTATGTTTCAATCAATTTGAAAATTGCTCTGACGAAAAATGGTTTGTGAATAACAACTATATAACGTCCTCTGAGAATGTTTCAATGATTGAAATGAGAGTTTAGATTACATAACCATGGTAGAATATAAGCATTATTTTGGAAACATATATATGTATAAGTCCTTATTCCTTGAACCAAAGTTTGCGAACTTTTTGGATCAAGAGAACCGAGAATGGTGGCGTGAGCCAAGTGCGAAATGGCGGAAGTTCTCGACAGAGAATTTATGCTAGAGTTTTGTGAATTCCTTAGTGAACTTAAGTCATGAACTTGAGTTGGTTATATCTAAAAACAATTGTTCTTGAACTCATGTTTAAAATAAACTAAGGACTGCTTTAGTAAACAAGTGGCTATAAAGTTCATGAACAGGATTCGGGTGAATCAAATCGTTTTTGCTTCGATTGTGTCTTGTATAGTTACATAAAGATCTAAGCAATTGAACAACTCTCTAACTAGTTCATTTGAGTCATTTGAACTAGTTATGGTGAAGAAGAATATGGTTGATATGACATTGCTCATATGGCTAACCTTTTGTTAACTATTTTTGAACTAACAAATGTACATGTTTGGGTACCTTATTACACAAGCCTAGAAACGTGCGGTTCATGTGTGTATAACAAGCTAAGTTTTCGATCTAAGGTTGAGAAATATTAGCTTGAATCTAATCATTTTTCATCTAACGGTGAATATTGAATGCTTTTTTACCAAGCTAACATTGATCGCAAACCACGATTTGAAAGACTATATAAGGGAGAACTCTAGCAACTGGGAAACCTAATCCCCCACCTTACGTGTGATACTAGTTGTATAAGCTAGAGTCGATTCTCCTTTAACCTTAGGTTTTCTTCTCCGAACAGTGTTAACGACTTAAAGACTTCATTGGGATTGTGAAGCGGGCCGATACTACTTTATCGTAGTTATGTAATCTGATCTTGTTGTTTCTATCGTGCAGTACAATTATAATAATTGGCTTGAGATTTTATCTCCGATAGGAAAGATAAAAAGAAGTCACAAACATCTTCGTCTCATCGTTTTTGATTATGCAATACCTTTTTCGCTGCGTCGAATAAGATTATTGTGAGGTGATCGATAATACTTGGTTGTTCTTCGGGAATATAAGTCGGGTTATCGATTGGTTCTGTTCGCCTTGATTTATCAAAAGACGGAACAAAACTCGTAGGTATATTCGTGGAAACAGATTTATCTATTACAGTAGACTTTTCTGTGTGATCTGATTTTTTTATTAAAGTCATCAACTTTGGGTCATAGCAACTCTTAGTTGTGGGTGAGATCATCTAAGGGAATCAAGTACGTAGCATCCTGCTGGGATCAGAGATGTAGGAGTATAACTGTACCTTGGATCAATGTGAGATTAGTTGGGGTTCAACTACAGTCCAGACCGAACTTAATTTGGAGTAGCTAGAGTCTGTAGCGGCTTAATACGGTGTGTGTTCAATCTGGACTAGGTCCCGGGTTTTTCTACATTTGCGGTTTCCTCGTTAGCAAAATTCCGTTGTCCGTGTTATTTCTATTTCCGCATTATATTTGTTTATATATTTGAAATATCACGAGGTTGTGTGTTGTTCAATCAATTAGAATATCCGACCTTTTGGTTGTTGATTTAAATTGATTGAGACTTGATATTGGTCTTTGGTACCATCAAGTTATCTCTCTAGTATTTGATAAAGACTCATGATTTCTATTTGCTTGAGTATATATCAAATTGAGAGATTGAGATATAAACTCTTTGATATACTTTTTGTCTAGACCGAGTCTGACTGCCTAGTTGATTCTCTAGAAAGTATATTGGAGTTTTTCCATACACATTGCTAAGCGAAATATTGGGTGTGGTTGTTGTACCCCCACTTTTTCAATTGGTATCAGAGAAGGCAAACACGTTTTAAAAGACCTTACAAGTATGTGTTTGTGGCAATCGATTCTCGAGGACAGTATCTCTAGCATCTACGCATACCAAGATGTCTTCTAAAGGTTTTAACTATGCCAAATGTCTTGGGAATACCTCAAAGGATCACTCCTTAGCAGATTATTCCGACTCCCAGGAGGTAGAAAGGTTGTCCCTAGTGTATATATCTCTCTCTCTCTCTACGATGAGACATTAGGAACTATGGCAAAAGCTGAAATGAAGCTCACCGAGAATCTCAAAAATTCTCACCGAGGCTATTGATCTTCAAGATCATGATCATCTTATTGATGAATTTGAAAAGTCTCTTTATCAAGAATGTGATCTCTATAAAATCATTGAGTCCTTCTCTAACAATATTAAGAAACTTCTCCAAGAAACTACTCTACAAACTTAGAAAAAATTAGTGTTCTTGAGAATATTGTTAAAGAAGACTCAATTAGAGAAAAGCGGTTGATCGAGACGCATTCATCAGATCTTAACAAACTTCATGTTGAGAAAGAGAAACTAAGCGCATCTCTTAGTCTCGCCCATGAACAATGCGGTTTCTTGGAAAGGAAAACTCTGTCTTAAGGAGAAATTCTTACTGTACAAACTAATTCTCATGAATTACAAAGCACATGAAGAAAACTCCTCTAGAAGAAGGTTGTGTAAAGAAAAGTTTACATAACTTACAATCTTGTCATATGGCTATGAAGTTAAAACAGTGCCATTTATTGCTTCTCCTCCACGAATTTGTACATTCGTAGGAAAAAAATCACTATGCTATCCATTGTTTTGCCAGGAGGAAATAAATTTCTAAACTTCACAATTTGCTTCTTTCCAACGTCAATGGAACAAATTATCAGTCGACTAATGCGGTGAATCACATGTCCACGAGAATACCACAATCCTTATAAATATGATCTTCTTCCTAAAAGTCATCACGGGGTTCAAGTGCAGTCTAGTGGTATAAATTCTTGTGCTACTAAAAGCATTCCCTGTGCTTATAAGACCAGTTACAGTAAATCCAAGTCTAGAAAATAGATCCCTATCTATTCTCGATCCTCTTGAACCGATTGCAAGAGGTCCTAGATTTAATCCTCAAAAGAGACCTCGACGGATATGATAAACGAGTTATGTCTTACTCTTAGGAATGAGTGTCAATCGAAGAAAGAAGGACAAAGACAATGTTTATTTAATAAGTGAAGGCTCATACTTGTGTAAATTAATCACAAGGTGAAGTCTCACCTACAAAAATCCTAGTAGTGTGAGAATTGAATACGTTTACTTCGCAAAGTGTCTCGACTATCTAGCTAATTTCTTATCGTTCTTAGATGGATTGTCGGTCAAACACTTTTACATAAGTATTTCCTTTTTATACATGTTCTTTCGTTTTATTTTTAATTATTTTCCGTTGCTTGAGTCCCTATAGCTAAGATGCATGGGTATTGTGCAGACTATCTTCACAAATAACCATTTTGGCTAAGTCTTTGTGGACCCTCCTTCCAATGGGTGTTCGTACGGTCTCTTGGCTCAAGTATTGTGTTTATTATCTCATAAAAATATTGATAATGGATCATTAAGCTATAGAGGACTTGTTCTTCTAGGGTTTAGATGTTCATAAGTCTATTTATAAAATCGTTTGTAAACTTCCTCCTTCTCTATAAAAAGATACAGTTTCATGGCTCCTGTAACTAGAGGCTCCACAAGCTGGGATGCAGTGGAAGATGCTAACGAATATCTATGTAAAGGAATTTTTTCCTCAAAAGTGAAGAAAGTGAAGGCTACAAATAATTGAGTTGGTTCTTCCTCTAATTGGTTCGTGTCTTTTTATCAGCTTGACGATAACTTCAGGGGCTTGGTGAAAGAATTTATAAAAAAAAAAAAAAATTTAAAATCTCAAATTATTTCATCTTTAGAAGAGTTAATTCACTATGAACGAATGTTGTCTCTAACAACGAACACCGTGCGTGAACCCAAAAAAGAGAACTTAGTGTGTTGTGAGATATTTCTAAAGATTTGGAGGAATTGAACGATCCCATAATCAATGGGTTTTTCAATAATGATAAGGAATTCTCGAGAGAGGCCTTGAGAAAGCTCTATGATGCCTAGTAAATCTTCTATTTTTCTTGTTTTGTTTAGAAGAATAACTAGAGTTTGGAATAACCATTATTGTCATTACACATAGCTATCACTACACCAAAACATCCGATTTGGGACGGATATACACGTTGCAATGAATTTCACCGGTGCGTATATCCGTTGGAAATATCCGTAACAAATTTGTGTGCAAGCGAAAATCCGTTGGGAAAATTAATTTGTGCAACGTATAAAAACGTTGGTCAAAAGTTTACCAACGTTTTTGAGCAACGGTAATTTGTGCAACGGATGCTGATAATTTAGGCAACGTATTACTCTAATTTGAGTGACATTTATATACGTTGCAAACCCATTTACAGGTGAAAAATAAATAAATTCTGATGATAATTCCAAACTGAAAAAAAAAAATCCGACGATGATTCAGGCCGATTTCTGCACATGAATATATATTCTGAACCTTCGTAGTGAACAAGATTGTGTCTACTTAACCATTAAACATTCAAGTAAACAAGGCGTTTGCAAGTTATTACAGTTATGGTATCCACTCAACCACAAGTTTTAGCAGGTCTACTTCACAACCGAATCTTACTTTACAAATACGAAAGGTAGAACCAAAGTTAAGAAACAGTACACGGAACAGATAAGACATGAGAGATAAGTGAATAAGTTCTTACTCATTTCCCGAGTTTACACGAATAGGGTGAAGATTTCCTGTTGCAGAGACTCCATTTACCACTTGACATCTACAAATACCAGAATTCATGGCATGGAGATGTGACTGACCTGCCACTGACATTGGTGGTGGTTGTAAAACAGGGTACCCCATAGGTAACTAGACTGAGAAAAACACTTAAGATGAGGCCTTTGGATCCAGAATAGTAGTACATTTCATATTAGAAACTAGTAACTCTTTCTCGACTGACTCTAACGGTTGTTTTCCAGAGATACTACTAAGAGTGTAGCAAACTTTCTCACTGCCATGCAAGTTTTGAGCAAAAACAAAGTTACTCAGAGTTTTATGCTAGAAAAGTTCAATACCGTTACAATATAATTTGAGATTAATATAATTTACTTCTACAAGTCAAGGAACATATAAGCACAAGAAAACGCTAAAAAATGAAAAATAAACAAATTCGGTGAGTATGCACCTCTTCAATCACGATCATTCTTTCTAGATTCTACATACTCGCATGACGACTCCGTACATCACAGATTGATCTCGATCGAGTCTTCAAGAGAATATTCTTCATCATGCATGTTATTTGAAGGTTGCGGGGAGAAATCCTGGTTCTCTTTCGAGGAGAAAGACGTGCATGCCTCCTAAAACAAGACAATGACAGCATCGGTAAATAAATGCAAAGAAATAAAATAGGGAAACGAGAAAAATAAAAAATGAAAGAGAAACCTAAACAAATCGAACCTGACATGACTAGCATCTTCGTCCCACTAGTTTAGGACTACCACGGTGACATCTCTTATTTGCCTCACAGGACTTGCACTTTCAAAGCACGATTTCTCTAATCTCGTGTTACCCGCAGAGGACTCTCTGTGGACTAAAGGTCCTTCAAAAATAGTTAAGCAAATTTGTGGTGATTTGAGAATTAAATGAAGAATAAAAAGTTATCGGATGTGAAGCAAAGATACCGACCTCTTGTCATCCCAGAAATTACTTTCCTCAAAGGTGGTCAGGACACTGGCCTGCTTGGAGATTTTTCCGGTGAATGCAACCGAACAAGTACCTTGTGATGACCACCGTTTGCTTTCTTGGTTTCGCTGTAGTGACCTCAAAGAATCTTGTGGTCTACGTCACACAGGATCCAATGCTTATACTCGATCGAGAAAATTTGACCTCTCCCACGAATCCGACCATAGATGATACGATTAATTAGCAAATGGAATTTTAGAAAACAACAAATACACATCATGACTTGTCATGAGATTATTGTGAACAACGTAAAATGACCAACCTTTGATATGGATAATCATCACGATTTGTTTCAGAACCCACACCATTAGTTTGAATCTCATAATCCCTGCTCAAGCTCCTACGACGACGATATACGGGACTCCTGCTTCTATATGGACTACGACTCTGAACATACATAAGTTAATCGAAACATGATGAAGGAAGAGAACTTGTTAAATATTATTTACGTAAACATGATATAATAAGTGTTTCTTGACATTAAGCTCGAAAAATTCAGTGTTTAAGCACCGAGGAATTGATAGAAAGATCAAAGCATACCCAATGATGTAAATTAAGGCTCGATTCGCACTCGATTCAACAAAGTCGCACCACCCATCCTATTCATAAAAGCGTAGGCATTTTTCCGTTAAACTCTGGACATAAAAAACATAAAGCTTATATTAGAAAGACTTGATCTAGTGATTATTAGCAAAAGCAAAACCATTCCACCACCGATATCAACAACACGAATAAAGGTTATCTTACAAGTTCAATATCTTCACGAGAGACTTTCTGCTATCATTCTTTGGATCAGATTTAGATATTGAATCCGCTAAAGAAGTACTCTTTTGGATGTGTTATTCGGCAGAGTCATCCTGCAATATTCATTTGAAGATCCGAAGGAAAATAAACATGAAAACCACCTCATACAATCTATTTGATCATATAGCACCCAGATTGAAACTCGGGTAACAATTCCCTAACATACTTGGATAGGAAATCCTAAATAAACAGGACAGGAAAATTTAAGCTAAAAAAAAAAGTTTCTAAGAATGAGACCGCTTTGTTGTACACAATTGGTTTACTAAACCACCAAACCTTTTGTCAACTTGTGAGAAATGTCAAGTCCTACATCCATGGCTCCCCTATAATTGTAAAGTAATGATTAGATTTTAACCATTGTATCTAAGAAAAGATAGGATCTACGGGAAAAAGGAACAATGAATAATGGAAAAAAGCAGACAACTCTAGAAAACACAAATTTCACAGGAGATGATGTTACCTTAAGAGGACCAAAGATACGATTTTGGTCCCCAAGAGTTCTTCTAGATGATGTAGTCTAACCCTCCTTATCTGATCCATACCCAAAAGCAGTCACTCCATGATCTAATATGTACTACAAGCTCCATTAAATACCCCTACACGACAAATTTAGTCTCATAGTTAATAATACATACTCAATTATTGCCTATTTTGATGTACTTGTTACCAACTCTAGTAAGTATGTATGCTAACTGGTATATTACCCCGCTATATAATTGGAAATCTCTACCAGACGCTTCAATAACAACACTAAGAGGCTGACGTGAAAGTGCCTTTAACAAGCTTTGTTCATCATTCTCCAGCACATCTTTCTAACCACTAATCGTCACTACTTCCATGTCCTCCTGATCAAGAATTAACCATAAAAATTCCCACACAACACAACTTGATGAAAAAATTAAAACGCAAAAATAAAAACGTAGGACAAGTTCTATTTTAGTTAGTTTACCTTCTTTCTTTTTAATGTTCCTTCCTCCATGAGATACGGGTAATCGTACTCTTTATGCAGACCACCATGAAAAGCTATGAATATGAAAGCTAAATCCATCAATCCTCCTTTACAACAGTTGTTGAAGGGTTTATCATAATCTATCAACTGTTGCTCAGACAACAAGTCAGATTTCCTGTTACAATTTGATTCATGCCTTCTACAGCTGCCACGGTAGAAAATGCCCAACAACTCCCTACATAATACTATAAAGTGATCAAATAATAGTCCTTTTAGTGAATGAGTAAGTTGAGAGAGAGATGATTGATACATACAACAACCACCTTGGTCCTTGACATGAGTTACGGCACCTTTTTCCTCCAATCTATAGATTTGGGTAGATCGCATCGCTAACATCTCTAGGAGACCAACTCGTATGCAAATCATTCACTTTTGAAAGACTTTTAGCATTAAATTGAAGTCACCAAAATCTATACAACTTCAACAAAATCACCAAATTAACCAACATTAAACTGAAATCGCCAAAATCTAGACAATTTTATAACTGAAATCAAAACACACCCTTACATTAAAATTACATAATACAAAAGAAAATCATCAAAAGGGGGTTTTACCTAGAAAATAATAATTATGGTTTTCAATTAATAATGAGTATCACCCGGATGTATCAAGTATAAACATAGAGTTTTCAATTTGTATTTCTTCGTCAGATTATCATGAGACTCGTTTAAACCAAAGCATGATTCAGACTTAGTAACAAATAGTCGGATACATATACTCACCAAACATGGATTCATTGATAACTGATTTCGGAGATCGAGAAGAAGAAGAGTATATTTTCATACCAAATCCCCTACCCAATAATCCAGACATCGGACGGATCACTCTGCTTTTAATCTTAGGGTTTTCGAGTTACTTACCAAACATGGCTTAATTGATGGATTTCAGATTCAGATCGAGATGAAGTAGAAGAAGATGAAGACATAGCAGATTTTTCTAATGGAAACCCCCTTCGGCATAATCCAACATCAGATGAGATTTTCAAAATCTCGTTTTCCCCTTTCTAATTCAAATCGCCATTTCTGCTATGTCTCTCTTTCTTACAATACGAGTGAAGATCTTGATTACAAGGTTTTAATTCCTGGGATTTCTCGGAGATTAAAAGAAATCTCTAGGTTTTGAAATTTCTCAGAACGAAGGAGAGAGAGTGTGAAAAACGAGGTCTGAAAATAAATATGAGAAAATAAATGTGTAAAATAAAAATAAAAACACAAAATCTAAAAGTCCGTGAAAATGCCTGATATTACCTAAATGTCAGGATAGGCCAACGTTTTAATAATTTCTAATATTTTGCTCCAATAATTTCATTTTAATAAATCAATTATATTTATTTTGCGCAATGTATTTCTAGGTGTGCAACGGATATTGGCATTGCTCCATGTTGCAACGTGTATATCCGTTGCACTTTTGAATTTGAAATGTTGCAAATTCCAGGATATGATGTAGTGTATGTCCAACGTTTTCATCTTCATGTTTTTAGGTTTATTTGTTTAAATTCTAAAAACTGTTTGGAAGATGATTTTTGCGTATTAATTGTAATTATTAAGGGATTTGTGTGTTTGCGTCCAGTGAACTGTTATTGTCCCATACCTTGTCAAAAGTAAAGTCTTTCGTATGTCGATATGCATGTATTGATAAAACAATGAATAGACTTTTGACAAATACAAAAAGATTAAGCCTATATTATCAATTTTTGATGGAAGATAGGTTAACATCTTTTGTTTACAAGGATTATGTCTATTGTATGTCGTTATGCAAATAGTAATGGAAAATAGAATGAATCCTTGTATATTAAAGTAATTGATCTTCCCCGATCCATATTTATGTATTCTTTTGTGAGGCTCAGTAATGTGTCTTATATTGAGCACTAAACGACCAAGTTGATTATTTTATGATTAGTTTTGTTGTTGTTAGTAAGGTACTTTATGTCGAGCATAATCAACTAAATTAATCCTCTTGTTTGGTTACTTAGTTATGGCTCCGTAAGTTTTCTTATGTTTGAGCACTTTTTACTGGGTTGATTGTTTTCTTATGATTAACTTAGTCATTGCTCCATAGATTGTCTTATGTCGAGTATGGCCAATTGAATTGATTACTTTTGTGATTAGTTTGGTTGTGTATTTCGATTAGATAAATTATGGGTTTTCTTGTGATTTATCTAATTGAGTATTTTTGAGTCTCCATAAGTTCACTTATGTTGAGCATATCCGATTAAATTAATCATGGGTTCTCTTGTGGTTAATTTAAGCGAGTATTTTTGGATTCAAATTCATACTTGTATGTGATTTATTATGTCCAAAGAAATCCTTCTTTTCTCTTGAAATTAAGGTCGCTCTTTTTGTTCTTTCGAGAATGACATATTATGGGGAGAGTTCTTAATTGAACTTGTGTTTAGTCGTCAAATCTTTGTGGGGGAGTGTGGTTGTGAAATATTTGAGGGGTTATCTTGTATTTTTAAACTCCTTGATGAATGCATTAAGCTTCGTCTTTATGATTGCATTTAAATAAGATGATATGTGTTTTCTTTGTTTTGGTCATGAAATGTCTCTTTCGGAAATTTCATTAGGATCCCGTTCTTTTGCCTTTGCCAATTTTATTGACAAAAAGGGGGAGAATTAATATGTAGTTCACACTAAAAATACATATGGTTTCGGATCATTATGTAAGGGGGAGTGGTTTCCATGTGAGATGGAGTATTGACTAAGGGGGAGTGATACATATCACCATAGTATTGTTATTGAAGTTGTGATACAATTGTTGTGACGTTGTGTAATGATACTATGACACCGTATAACAATGATTGAGAACTCTTGTTTTCTTGTTGTTATAGCTACGGATTTTCAACAACGATGATGCTAAACTTACAACCTTTGGGATCATTGGAGTACTTGGAAGTGACGAAGATTTCGAGTATTGTTGAAGATTAGACATGTGGAATAGGAGCTACAAAAGTTAATTTATTTATTTTTTATATTCCATACGTATTGATAGTTTTGTCACTAAAATTGACAAAGGGGAGATTGTTAGAGCATTGCTCGTCCGAACTCGCATGCGTTGCTATCTCAAGCATGTTTGTCAATGTTAGTGATCAAAACTATAAGTCATGATTTCTATTCTACTATAGCTAAGGTCTCGGACTAGGATAGAAGTGTAGTTGAGCACAAGAACTCCATGGAAATCATCATACAAGACGAAGGACTACTCAAGGAACCGGTGGAACTTCATCGACAAAAAGGTATGTGGAGACTTGAACTTATCTATCACTCAAAAGTATATTTATCTCCTATCTTGAGACAAAAGTCGTTTTTGCTATATAGACTATGATTATACACATTTGTATTTTCGAGCGAGTTTATCTCGCCTATCATTTCTCGAAATATGTGGTTGTAAGCTTTACATTTAGCTTCGAATTCATCTTTATACCTAGTGACGAAAGTCATGTTATGTTTCAATCACTTTGAAAATTGCTACGACGAAAAATGGTTTGTGAATAACAACTATATAACGTCCTCCGAGAATGTTTCAATGATTGAAATGAGAGTTTAGATTACATAACCATGGTAGGATATAAGCATTGTTGTGGAAACACATATATTTATAAGTCCTTATTCCTTGAACCAAAGTTTGCGAACTTAGTTGATCAAGAGAACCGGAATGGTGGCGTGAGCCAAGTCCACATTCGGTCAGTGAAGCGGCGGAAGTTCTCGACCTGAGAATTTCTCACTGGAGTTTGTGAACTCCTTCGTGAACTTAAGTCCGCGAACCAGCCCCCCCGAACTTGAGTTGGTTATATCTAAAAACGATTGTTCTTGAACTCATGTTTAAATAAACTAAGGAATGCTTTTGCAAACCAGTGGCTATAAAGTTCATGAACCGATTCGAGTGAATCAAATCATTTTTTGCCGATTGTGTATTATGTAGTTACAAAAAGATCTAAGCAATTGAATAACTCTCTAACTTGTTCATTTGAGTCATTTGGACTAGTTATGGTGAAGAATCATATGGTTGATATGAAATTGCTCATATGGCTAAGCTTTGGTTAACTATTGTTGAACCAACAAATATACATGTTTGGGTACGGTTACACAAGCCTAGAAACGTGCATTTCATATGTGTATAACAATCTAAGTTTCAATCTAACGGTTGAGAAATATTAGCTTGAATCTAATCGGTTTTTCATCCAACGGTGAATATTGAATGCTTTGTTACCAAGCTAACATTGATTGCAAAACGATTTGAAAGAATTTATAAGGGAGAACTCTGGCAACTGGGAAACCTAATACCCACCCCTTACGTGTGATACTAGTTGTATAAGCTAGAGTCGATTCTCCTTTAACCTTAGGTTTTCTTCTCTAAACCAGGTTTACGACTTAAAGACTTCATTGGGATTGTGAAGCATTACCGATACTACTTTCTCGTAGTTGTGTGATCCGATCTTCTTGTTTCTATCGTACAAGTACAATTTTAATAATTGTATTGAGATTTCTATCTTCGATAGGCAAGATAAAAAGAAGTCACAAACATCTTCATCTTATCGTTTGTGATTCCGAAATACCTTTTTTTGCGTCGATTAAGATTATTATGAGGTGGTCAATAATACTAGGATGTTCTTCGGGAATATAAGTCGGCTTATCGATTGGTTCCTATTCGCCTTGATTTAT
>JAJJWW010002932.1:0-130323 GCA_023531295.1 Papaver armeniacum
CTATTTTTTCGTAAATTATGTAGCTCATTTTTGCTTTTGAGTTGTTATTAGGTGTTTTAGAGTAATTGGAGCAAAAGAAGTGGAATTCGCTTGATTCGAGGATTTATTCTCAATCATCTTGAAGAGAACGAAAATATGAGGCTAGCGGCGAAAGATTGAAGTCAATCGATCTAGCGTCCGAGGAAGTTACGAGCAAAATCTATGAATAAACTTGTCGGTCCCGCAAAACCGACAAGTGCAAGAAGAGGCACTCGAGATGGTGGCCCTTATACAAGAATGCTCGGGTGTCTACAGTAATTCCTCGTCATTACAACCCACAAATATCTTATCCACATTATTGTGTCGATCTCGAAAAGTTGGAAATAAGAACGACCATGGCGCCGTTTTGAGAAGGTGATGTTGAAGATTAATCTGAGAGGTTGCTAGAGAAAAGATTGCTGCTGAGGATGGAATTAATACTGCTATTAACAAAGAAGAGTTGTTCTCAATCTGAGAAGGAAATCATTACCATGGATTCACCACCAGAATTGAAGGGTTTGGATCGAGTTCGAAAGGGCAAAAGAGAGTTCGAGAAGACCTTGTTGTTGTTGAAGAACAAGATTTAGAGATTGGGTTTTGAGCGCAATTGCAAACGCGAGATGAAGGGAAATGGAGACGAAGAAGATCACGGAGAGATTCAACTCAGCCGTGAGAATAATGGGTCTCGTGATTCTAATGGGGAGTGATGGAGATCGAGTAGGATCGCAGTAATGAGTTGGAGCCGCCTGTCGATTCAGGGTTTGGATGCTCTTGGAGTTGACCGAGATGGGTTCGATGTCATTCGAGATGAATCGGATCGAAGAAAAACACGGAACTGGGCTCGGTGGCGATGTTGATGTGTAATGGCTAATACTGAGATGGTGCTGCTCGAATCGGTGGTGCAATGGCTAGGTTAGAATGGAGTTAGAAGACCCGCCGCCGGCTGTCACAGGGAGATTGAATAAATGGGTTTTGGTTGAATTCGGCTTTGAAGCAAATGGTCGAATGGGTTGAATTGAGTCACGAGACTCATGGGGTTTGAAGTTTGGTTGGACTCGGTCTGACCGAGTTGAATCGAGCCGACCCGTTGACCGACCGTTTTGACCTGGTTGACCAGTGACCGGGTGGACTTTGCCGGTCACTCGAAACGATTTCCAGCTGACTTTTCCGGCTGTTTCCGGCCACAATACCAATTTTCCGACGACAACTTTTGGGTCATATTTTCTACATGGGTTTCTCCTTCTTATGGGCTTGGGGATTTTTATCTAATGGACTTTGAAGACTAGACCTAATTTTAGAAGTTGGAGAAAAGCTATAAAGGGAAGGTCTTCTACAACTCATGATATATCTTTTTCTTGGAATTTTGGAGAGCCGTTTTTGTTTACGCTTCTAGGGTTTGCTTTGTTCTTCTTCTTCATTATTTTATTATTGAATATTGATTATGATGAACTCCATAGCTATGAGTAGCTAAACATCTTATTGGTTATGGGATAAAAGTTGATTTCTCAACATGCTTTTGATTCAATGAATTAGTTTTGTCTCAGTAATTATTGTTTGTGATTCACAATTAATAGTGTTATAAGATTTGAAAACTTGTTAGGTTGAGTCCTAATCAATCCGATTTGTGTTCATCTCTAGAGATATATTAGGGTTTTCAATACGAAAAAGTTGTTTATCCCCGATTCTAAGTAGCATAATTGTGGGTAGTGCTTGTAGTGATATATCCTACTAGTCACAAGTGAATCATAACTTTTGTTAGAACGTTTAGTGCTTTTACACATTCGTTTGCATTGATTAGTCTTATTCAAGTAGAACTTATTGCTTTTAGGGGTTAAACTTAATTGTGCTTTTACACTTTAGGTTGCTTTCTAAGAAGAATTCACATATGCATCTTTTAATGTGGTTGTGATGAAAACAGGAATTAACGGGTTATACTTGCGATCAAGGTATCCTAGGACTTTTAATAATTACTGAGATTAAAATACCAATTCTAATCATTGATGAAAATACATGTTTGTGAATGATACAATCCCGTGACCAATATCTTCTCCTTATTGATAATTCCAATTACTTACTTTGCTTTCAATTACTTTTATTTGCTCAAATACAACAAACATTCCCCGTGGTTACTTAGAAACTAAAATTTTATAACAACGAAAGCCTCTCTGTGGATACGAACTCTTTCTTATCGCTTACTATATTTATATCTAGTTGATTGAGAAAGTGAAATTATATTTGACGAATTGACAACCGACCATTTGGGAACGGTTCATAAACCCAAAATTGGACATTTCATTTGTGTGTAACAAGCTAAGGTTTCGATCCAACGGTTGAGAAATATTATCTTGAATCTAATCAGGTTTTCATATAACGGTGAATATTGAATGCTTTGTTACCAAGCTAACATTGATTGCAAACCCCGATTTGAAAGACTATATAAGGGAGAACTCTAGCAACTTGGAAACCTAATCCCCACACCGTACGTGTGATACTAGTTACATAAGCTAGAGTCGATTCTCCTTTAACCTTGGGTTTTCTTCTCTAAACCAGAGTTAACGACTTAAAGACTTCATTGGGATTGTGAAGCTGTGCCGATACTATTTTTCTTGTAGTTGTGTGATCTGATCTTGTTGTTTCTATCGATACGAGTATATTTGGAATAATAGGCTTGAGATTTATATCTCCGATAGGCAAGATAGAAAAGAAATCACAAACACTTCGTCTCATCGTTTGTGATTCCGCAATATCTTTTTTCACATGCGCCGATTAAGATTATTGTGAGGTGATTGATAATACTAGGTCTGTTTTTCGGGAATATAAGTCCGGGTTATCAATTGGTTCCTGTTCACCTTGATTTATCAAAAGATCGGAACAAAACTCGTAGGTATATTCGTGGGAGACGGATTTATCTATTATCGTAGACTTTTCTGTGTGATACAGATTTGTTTATTAAAGTCTTCGACTTTGGGTCGTAGCAACTCTTAGTTGTGGGTGAGATCAGCTAAGGGAATCAAGTACGTAGCATCCTGCTGGGATCAGAGGCGTAGGAGCATAATTGTACCTTGGATCAATGTGAGATTGATTGGGTTCAACTACAGTGCAGACCGAAGTTAATTTGGAGTAGGCTAGTGTCCGTGGTGGCTTAATACAAGTGTGTGTTCAATCTGTACTAGGTCCCGGGGTTTTTCGCATTTGCGGTTTCCTCGTTAACAAAATTCCGTGTCTGTGTTATTTTTATTCCGCATTATATTTGTTTATATAATTGAAATATCACAGGTTGTGCGTTGTTCAATCAATTAGAATATCCGACCTTTTGGTTGTTGATTTAAATTGATTGACAGCTTGGATATTGGTCTTTGGTACCATCCAAGTTATGTCTCTTTGATAAGGACTCGCAGATTTCTATTTGCTTGAGTAAAGATCAAATCGAGAGATTGAGATATAAACTCTTTGATATACTTTTTATCTATATTGAGTCCTGACTGTCTAGTTGATTCTCTAGAAAGTATATTGGAGTTTGTCCATACAGATTGATAAGCGAAATATTGGGTGTGGTTGTTGTACCCCCCGCTTTTTCAATTGGTATCAGAGCAGGCAAACACGTTTAAGACCTTACAAGTCTGTGTTTGTGGCAATCTGAGTCTGAGGACAGAATCTCTTCTATGCATACCAAGATGTCTTCAAAAGCTTTTAACTATGCCAAATGTCTTGGGAATACCTCAAAGGATTACTCCTTAGCTGATTCTTCCGAATCCCGAGGTAAGAAGATTGTTTCATCTTGTGTCAACATATCTCTTTCCGATGAGACATTGGGCACTATGGAAAAAGCTGAAATGAAGCTCACTGTAATCTCCAAAAACTCTGCTGAGATTATTGATTTCCAGGATCATGATCAACTTATTGATGAATTTGAAAAGTCTCTTGATCTAGAACATGAACTCTACAGCATCATTGAGTCCTTCTCTAAGAATATTGAGAAACTTCTCCAAGAAACTACCCTACAGCGTGAAAAGATTAGTGTTCTTGAAGATATTGTTAATAGTGTTCTTGAAGATATTGTTAAGAAAGACTCAATTAGATAGAAACGGTTGATCGAGACTCATTGATCAGATCTTAACAGACTTCGTGTCGAGAAAGAGAAACTAGAAGCATCTCTTATTCTAGCCCATGAAAAGTGCAGATCCTTGGAAATGGAAAACTCTGTCTTAAGGAGAAATTCTTCTGTACAAACTAATTCTCATGAGTTACAGTACAGAACGAAAAGTTCTCCGGAAGAAGATTGTTTCAATAAGAGTTTACATAACTTACAATCTCCTCATATGACTATGAAGTCAAAACAGGTGCCATTTATTGCTCTCCACGAACCTGTACATTCTGTGGAAAAAGGAATCACTATGCTATCCATTGCTTTGCCAGGAGGAAACAAATTTCTAAACTTCATAATTTGGTTCTTTCCATTGTCAATGGAATAAACAGTCCGTCGACTACTGCAGTGAATCACATACCCACAGAAAACCAGAAACCTTATAAATATGATCTCTTTTCTAGAAATCATCACAGGGCTCAAATGCATTCCAGTGTTGCTGATAAAAGCATTCCCTGTGTTTATAAGGCTGTTGGTAGTAAATCTAAGTCTAGAAAATGGATCCACTTTTATCCTGATCCTCTTGAACCTGTTGCAAGAGGTCCTAGATTTAGTCCTCAGAGAAAGCATTCTGACGGATATATCAATCAAGCTGTGCCTTTTTTCTCTGGGATGGATGTCAACCGAAGAAAGGCAAAACACACAAAGATAAAGATGCCAGATGAGATGTACAACTCCCTTCTCAATAATCGTAGTGGGATTGTTTCTCACTCTACCGCCTAATTCCAGGTAGTCTTTTCCTTGTTCCTAACTTGAGAGGTGCAAGGACAATAATTGAGAATTACTCAAGTATGTTGTATATTTCTATGTTAAAAGTTTTTTTTGTGCCGGCAGTCCACAATGTTCGTGTCCTCCTATTGAGGGTTCTTAGGGTTTCCTAAAAACAAGAGTTCCTCTCTCCTGTTTATATATACACATATATATATTATTCTATATTGGGTTTTTCCTTCCCTAAAAACATATGGAGAATCCTGCAAAGTCTCAAGAGATTGTACATCTTGATATGGAGGAAGACGCTCAAGAACGTGAGTCAAGAGCTTGTTCTAAAGAAGATGCTTGAAAGAAAGGATCACAACTCCTGGATTAATGATTCCATCAAGGATTTGATTTGTTTTCGGAACGATTCAAAGGTCGAGTTTGCAAATCTTCGACTGCAGATAAACCAACTCTTGGATGGTCAGGCCGTAATCCTTGCTAATTAGAATCTTCTGATACGGAATCAAAAGAAGCTCATCATGGATCGTGTCAAGGCTAGACAGACTTTCTCAGGTTGTTGATCGTAAAGTTAGTGTTATAACTCACGAACATGGTGTTTTTACGGTCAAGAGGATAAAGGAAATCAGTGATACCTTCTTTGATGGATTCATTGAAAGATATGAGGTTCTCAACGAACTCTAATTTTATTTAAGTATGCCTAGTAAATCTTCTATTTTTCTGTTTTTGTTATAACAATAACTAAAGTTTGGAATAGCCATTATTGTGATTACACATAGCTATGTCCAACGTTTCATCTTCATGTTTTTAGATTTATTGGTTTAAACTCTAAATTTGTTTGGAAGATGACTTTTGCAGTATTAATCTTTATGGTTTTAAATATTGCAATTGTTATGGGATATGTGTGTTTACGTCCGTGAACTATGATTGTCTCACATCTTGTCAAAAGTAAAGTCTTTCATGTGTCGATATTCACATGTTGATAAAGGAATGAATGGACTTTTGACAAATACAAAAGTTAAGCCTATATTGTCAATTATTGACTGGAAGATAGGTTAAAATCTTTTGTTTTCAAGGATTATGTCTATTGTTTGTCATTGTGAAAATTGTGATGGAAAATAGAATGAATCCTTGTGTATTCCATGTAATTGATCTTCCCCGATCCATATTTTATGTATTACTCGTGAGGCTCCATAATGTTTCTTATGTTGAGCACTTAACGACCAAGTTGATTATTTTATGATTAGCTTTGTTGTTGTTCCGTAAGGTACTTTATGTCGAGCATTTTTTAACTAAATTAATCATCTTGTTTGGTTATTTAGTTATAACTCGTAAGTCTTCTTATGTTTGATCGTTTTTGACTGGGTTGATTATTCTCATGATTAACTTAGTCATTGCTCCATAGATCCTCTTATGTCGAGTATAACCAATTAAATTGATTACTTTTGTTGTAGTTGCAGAAATCCTACAATACATCCCTCACAAGAATTCATAATATTCAACACATCTTTAAGATTAACAATCAACCTTTTTATTAATCGAGTTAGAAATTTTACAAGAAGGAAATGAAATCAAGAATATAATTACTACTCTAGGCTTGCGACATTCTCGCCAGTATACGAATGTTGAATATCGCAACACTCCTAAATCTCGCTAGGTCTTCACATCTTTCTCGTGTTCAGGCTGTCGTCATCTGTTACGTCATTTTTATTACCAATCTGCGATATCTTCGCAGTGTGCTTTTTAACGATTTCGCAAGGATACTGGTGTTGCGATATTCTGATCCCACATCTTGCCTCTTCTCATGTCTTCTCGCGAAGGAGAGAATGTCATGAGAACTAGTAATTTCAAAATGCCGCAACTTGCTCATCTTTTCATATTTTTCTCAGACCGACATGATTCCGTACTTTTACGTGAATTTATTACACGTATCTCTTCTTCCATCCATTTCTTGACACGTCTTTTTCAACCGTTATTTCTCAACCGTTCATGTCTACTCTTCGCATTAAATGTGTTTACCTTTTCGAGAGTTCTTCTATATATATATATATATCTTTCTCATTCTTCTCTTCTTCTTTTTTACTTTCCTTCTTATTTTTTCTGCAACTTTTCTTCAACATTCCTCTGTAACTTCTGCTTCTGCTGCTGTAAATCTTCTTCTTTCTACTTCTTTTGATCTTCAATTTTTCTTCATTCCCATACTCTGAAAATGCCTCCAGTTGGTCGTAAATACGAAACTTCTCTGGAAAAAGTTCAGAAAGATTTCGAAGAGAAGGGTTTCAAATTAACCACCATTCCCCATCAAGAATCTAAATCCATTATTTCTGCCAAATTATTTTCTGATCATCATTGTGATGATAAGGAAATCATAGTTTCGCTTGGTCAGATTCTCGCTGGCCTTCCATTCCTTTCTATGATCCTAATCTTCCCTTATTTTATGAAATTCTTGCTCATGCGAAATTCTCGCGAGCCATCTACCAATTGAGTGGGATTGTATTCGTTTAATGCTTGAGTTCGCCAACCGTGGTGCTGGTAGAGGATCTCTTTACCCAAAAGAAGTCGTGGATCCCGAATTTGATGACTTAGAGATATTCGCCGAAAAATATATAGTAAAGAGCTTCTTCGAAAACTATGAAGTAATAAACATGAAGAATGATAAAACTCGTTGGAGTGCTCGCTCAAGAGGAGAGAAAATGTTGTCACGATAAAATACTTATGCGTAACATCGACCGGCATTCCGCAAGAACAATATTCCTCGTCACTCTAAGACGGCAGATGGTGCGTCTTTCCGCTGGTTTTGAAAGGACCTTATATTTCAGGTTCAAATGTGCTTCCTGCGAATCTCGCCAATTATCAACCTTGGGTATTTAATTGGCCCGAAAAAGCGAAAGAGGTATTTCTTTGAATCTTGTTCACTTCGTAATCTTTCATTTATTGTTACTTTCTTGTTCTTTAAATCTTGCGAAAATTTTAGATTAAAAGCCGAGATCGAGCTATAATAGTAACCGGAAGGCTAGCACTTTATCTCGCTCTCGCGCTCCATCACAGATGAAGTAAGAAACATCTTTATATTTTTAACAATATTGTTGCCTCTGTTTCTTATCTTCATTTGTGTGCGAAGGTTGGCATTGTAGTCTGTTGAAGAAGAAGAAAGTTCTAAGGTTGTGAAGACCAAAGGCAAAGGTAAAGGTTCTCTTCGCAAGGAGAAATCTGCCGCTCCACCTTCAAAGAAGCTAAAAGTTCATTCTCCTTCTCCTTCTCATTGAAATCTTCAACCTGGTGAAAGTTTTGATGATGATGATGACGATGACGTTGATATTCCTTTCGCAGAGAAAATTTTCCAGCCTCAATCTTCTATGGCACAACTATCCAAAGATCTTCTCTCGACTCCATGCAGTGGGATTGGGGATGATCATCTCTCTAGTACATGCAAAGCTCTTCATGAGTATCTCGCGATGCTCCTTTATAGAGGGTAATGATTCTCTTCATGGAGTCTCCGCGATCGCTGACTCCCAACTTTTCGAACTCACTTGGTGTCTTGGTATTTCTTCGTTTCTATACTCCTTCATAATTATGATTTAAAATTATATTATATCTTGACAATTTCCTTCGCAGTACCGGGAGAGCTTCCTTCGTTGTTGCCTCTGACCTTGAGAAAAGGCATGGGATTCTTGAAAAGAAGAATCTTTATCTTCGCAAGAGAAATGAAGAACCGAAGTTGAAGTCGCTACTCTTTCGCGAGAAGACTAAGCAATTAGAAGTTGATTCTTCCACTCGAAGAACAAGATATCTAGTCTTCAAAGTGCCAAACAAGCAACTTTATGGTATGAGACTTTCTCTTTCCTTCGTTTTGTTTTCTCATTATCTTCCCTCATCTCGATTTACCATTTTTGCAGCACGTCTATAACCTTTCTCGATTGAAGCCATTCTCCTTCACTCATTCCCGCACTCTATAGATAATAATACCTTCTTGAACACCTCAACAATTCTTTGAATAGTTTTTCAAATGACAAGATTAAATCTCTTCCCCTAAATGAACTCCAATCCAAATTTCTCCTCTTAGAAATTGATCATAGATCCAGCTTTGGGCTTAGACAACCAATTTAAGCGTCTCTATCTTAACTCTAAAGAGACGGTTGTCAATCCGTCAAATATAATTTCACTTTCTCAATCAACTAAATATAAATATAGTATGCGATAAGAAAGAGTTCGTATCCACAGAGAGGCTTTTGTTGTTATAAAATTTTAGTTTCTAAGTAACCACGGGGAATGTTTGTTGTATTTAAGCAAATAAAAGTAATTGAAAGCAAAGTAAGTAATTCGAGAAATCAATAAGGAGAAGATATTGGTCACGGGATAGTATCATTCACAAACATGTATTTTCATCAATGATTAGAATTGGTATTTTAATCTCGTATTTATTAAAAGTCCTAGGATACCTTGATCGCAAGTATAACCCGTTAATTCCCTGTTTTCATCACAACCACATTAAAAGATGCATATGTGAATTCTTCGAGAAAGCAACCTAAAGTGTAAAAGCACAATTAAGTTTAACTCCCTAAAAGCATTAAGTTTTATGGAATAAGACTCATCAATGCAAACGAATGTGTAAAAGCACTAAACGTTTTAACAAAAGTTATGATTCACTTGTGAATAGTAGGATATATCACTACAAGCACTACCCACAATTATGCTACTTAGAATCAGGGATAAACAACGTTTTTGTATTGAAAACCCTAATATAGCTCTAGAGATGAACACAAATCGGATTGATTCCGAACTCAACCTAACAAGTTTTCAAATCTTATAACACTATTAATTGTGAATCACAAACAATAATTACTGAGACAAAACTAATTCATTGAATCAAAAGCATGTTGAGAAATCAACTTTTATCCCATAACCAATAATATGTTTAGCTACTCATAGCTATGGAGTTCATCATAATCAATATTCAATAATAAAATAATGAAGAAGAAGAACAAAAGCAAACCCTAGAAGCGTAAACAAAAACGGCTCTCCAAAATTCCAAGAAAAAGATATCTTATAAGTTGTAGAAGACCTTCCCTTTATAGCTTTTCTCCAACTTCTAAAATTAGGTCTAGTCTTCAAAGTCCATTAGATAAAAATCCACCAAGCCCATAAGAAGGAGAAACCCATGTAGAAAATATGCCCCAAAAGTGGTCGCCGGAAATCTGGTATTGTGGCCGGAAGTTGGCCGGAAACGTCCCCGGAAGTCGGTTCAGGTGACCGGCAAAGTCCGCCCGGTCACCGATCAACGGGTCGGATCGGGTCAACTCGGCGGGCTGGGTCAACTCGGTCGACCGAGTCAAACCGAGAAATGGTGTGCCGGCCCCGGAACCGGTCAGTGTCCGAGTTAGACCCAAGTCGACTCAGGCGAGCCGAGTGACCTTGCTCGAGCCGATTGCATTGGCTTAACTCGTAGCACAATCATTGTGCATCACCACCTCAGCACAGCCATGATGGCCCTGCCTTGCCACTTACAAACCAGCTGCACCATTTCATTCACTCACTTCCATTTGCAGCATCTCACTGTCATTCACCAGCTACCACTTGCAGTTTTAGCTCCATAATCACCAGCCAGTGCTCCACTGAGTCTTCATCACAGCACCAGCTTCAAATTAAGCTTCATTTCTCCACCATAACATCACCAGGACAACCACTATTTTGCAGTTTAAATCATCCTTCCCGCTATACCCATCTCACACTCCTCAAGTATCAACAGCCCGAGCTCAAACTTCATTCACAATCACAAGCCGGACCAACAACATCATCACTCACTCGGTGCCATTGCAAGATCATCACAAAGATCTCTCCAAGGCCAACTCTAAATCCTTGCCATTCCCTGCAATTCTCAAGGGCTGCACTGAATTGCACCATCACTATGTAGCTTTATCAACCAACACATAATTGCTTCACTATTCCATTTCAAATAGCACCACCTTCTTGCACTTACTGCACCTTTACCAGCCATGCTTTGTATTTTATTGAGCCACCGCACCATACTTAGCCTCCTTAATTCCATTGTAAGTACCACAAAAGCCATAACAGCAGCTCAGCATCAGTCCCAATTCCAGCCATAGCCTTCACAATGCCATACTCAGTGGCAGCAACAACAACTATGCTTCAATTCCAGTCTATCTGACCAATTCATTACATTCCCCTGAGCATAAACCACATCACCAATATCTACCAAATTAGCTCCACACTGCAGCACCAGTCCATCATCAAACCCTGGCAGCACCAATATCTAACATCCCCAATAGCTCAAGCATTGTCGTGGCCAACAAATTGCAACCACTTGCACCTCCATTTGCCAATCCCTTGTATCATCGGTAGCATCAACATCTTCTCGGGTTCACGCTTCACCACCGCTCATGATCGCTCTTTCTGTAACCTCAAAACCAACAAACATCACCACGGAACCCCGAATCGCCATATCTCCACAATATTGTCTCATCTACTCCATTGCTGGACCCATGTCACATTTTCTTACCAAGTTTCAGCTCCAACTGTATCTCAGTTGCACTCTCATTTCAATGTAACATCACATAAACCTCACCCCGACACTTGCCATTGAAACCATTCTAAGCCATTTACAACCGCCAGACCTTGCAACTTCTCGGCCCAATGCCCTTTTGCCTCTAGCCATGACCAGCTGAGCAGCAGCACCAATGCCTGCAATTACAATCTTCACTGCTACTTCCCTGCAAACTCACACACAACCCCTTGTAATCTACAGCTTCAAAAACACCATCCCTGTAACCACCAGAACCAACAATTCACCAAGCTCAGACTTCCCAGAACCACCATCTATCAACCCCTTGCAGATTCCTTCTTGAACTCATTCTCTTCCATTCTCTGTCATCACCAACCCATGAGCTATTTCAACATCAGGTCTTCAATCACATCAGCAAAAAGTTCACAAACGGAAACCCCAATTCGCCTCTGACTCATTCAAACCCTTAAGAACCACCATGAATCGAAACCCTAACTTCAATATAAATCAGAAACCCAATCTTCATTTCATCTCAGTCACTAACTCGAACCAAATACCTGATTCAATTTCTCGAACTCTTCCTCATGGCCTCAGATCCATCTTGGTAGCAACAGTCGTCATCGTTTCCTCTCATCTCTGAACTCCATGGCCGCCTCTCTAATTCTCAGGTGGTTTGTAATGAAGACCACAGCCGCCTCCATTTCTCTCTCATATGAACTCAGGTGAAAATGATAAACTTCTCTGAAATTGTGGTTTGTTGTAAGAGATGACGGTGGATAAAGCCACCCAAGACTCGGAAGATAAGGGGTTATGGGAGTAGGGTTATATCCAAGTGTCGATCACCTTGATAAGGGCCACCCAGCTGGCAGCCCCTTAACACTTGCTGGCTATCTTTTAATACTTCTCCAAAAGAGAGTTGTCCCTTAACCTCGGGTCAGCTTCATATATCACTTGCCTGTGAGATGACAATTTTGTCCTTTTGTCTCAAATAGAGTAATCTCTTCTTCTTTTCCTCCGTGCGATTCCAGAATACCTAATAACTCAAAAACACACGTAAAGTGCATAATTCACAAGAAAAATAGCAAAGAAAGCGTAACTACTAGATAGTAAATACGGTGTATTCTACACCTATCAATGATTAGGGTTTTTATTCGGCTGTATCAAAGAACAAGTTAATGACAATCACGGGTTGTACGATGAGATGTGATTTCATTTTGTTACAACAATAATATTTTAGGCTTAAGTTACATGCATGAACTATTATAAGATTTAGGTAAGGATCTTTCTTTCATGTTACTTAGTAAGGCTTTACTAGTTAGTTAGGATTTACAAAATAAAAATAAATAAAAAACTTAACGATGCTAATTTTTTTCTAGGGTTTTTGTTATTGTTTGGGTTGGATTTTGATTGAGAGTTAATAACTCTACTTTGATCGACGATGTTGTGTCAATCATATTTATATACAAGGCTTCTCAAGATTTAATCATTTGAGTCTCTCGTTACTTGGCTAGCTCTCTGTAACGTCTGCATTTTAAGTTGCCACTTTTAATAGTACCATGTTGCTGGTTGGCAATTTGACTATATCTTCAAGCTAAAAATGGATAATCACTATCTGGTGCTTTAGTGCTCTAGGCTTTTGTAACAAAAAGTTATATAAGACCGTTTAACCGGTACCTTTCGTTTTGTGGATAACACAATAACCATGAGGAGATTTTGTGTGCTGCAGTGATGTTTTAGCCTCAAGTTACATGCATCAATGAGTTCATGTTTGTTTTCTTTTCATATAATAGAAAATAGGTGTAACACATGTTGCCTATCTGTTAGGTTTAGCTAATATTTTCCAAAATAAGCTCAAATTACTAACTAAGATGCACGTACCTACACAACTTTTGTCATGGGAGAAGATGATGATTACGACCAATGGAGGGAATCAGATTATGAGGTGGATTCTGATGAAGAACCGATGGATTTAGATGAGAGTCATGATGACATTGTACAATCAGATGACGATGATGGTGAAGATATGGTCCACACTGCTAGATTTGAAGACTTAACAGGTAATGTGCGAAACCTTGTACTTACTTGTTTCTTCTTAAACATCACATGGTTTCATATGTTGCCTCGGTTATTTCTAGAGTCAGAAGATTCTGAAAATGATGATTTGGAGGTGTTAGAAGAAAAAGAATTGGAAAATGCTCCGATGAAAAGCAGCCACAACAAGAAGACTATACAGAAGTGATCATAAAAGAGAGGGGAATGACAAGAATGTTGAAGCTGCATAGATACTTCTCGGATAAAAATGCCAAAAGAAGGGATATTGAATTTGACAAAATGTTCCGGCCTATTGGTAACCATAGAATTGAATTCGGTAGCTACCTAGGCTATTTGGTCCGTGATATGGTTGGCATAAAACATTTATGTTGGAAGGAAGTCCCTTCAACAACAAAAGAAAATATGTGGGAGAAAATTCGGGTATGCATATGCGGTTACCAATTCGTCGTTTTTGTTGTCTAATCATGAGTCCGTGATTAACATACATTAGATGTTATTGCAGCTTCATTATTAGGTGCCCCATGAGTGAAGCGAGTGGTCATGAAGCGTCTACTGTTCACTGCGGGACTTGAAGGAAATTGTACAAAAAGCATGTAAAACCCTTCCTGGAAATGCCGCACAAACTAAGAACTTTCCCCAAAAGTACGAAACGGTAATGGACCAAGAAAATGGGACAATTACCTTAATCATGTACTAACATCGCCTATTTTTAAGGTATGGAATACACATTGCTTTTTCTAATTTGTGTTTCGTTCTTATTGTCTATCCCAAAGATACTAATGAAATTATTTTTATTTCTCTGCAAGAAAAAAATTCGGAGAGGGGAAAAGAGGCAATATCACAATCCAAGTTCCCACATCGGACGGGACGAGGAGGATACTCGGGATTAAAACTAAAATTAGTAAGTCTCGTTGTCTTATTTATTATACACTGCATAGTAAAACCGGCCATATCTGTTTTGTATGTCGTGTTGGGTGTCTCATATATGCAGAAACTTAAAACGGTATAGGGATGTGTCCTCTTACACCAATCTGTAATTTTGTCACATTAGATGCTTTGGAATAGGTTTTCTGTTTTACAGTTAATATAAATGCGGGTGTAAATCCTTACTTGTTTCTGGTAACTACTAGGTCCAAAGCGGAAAAGTTGCCGAATAAGATCTTGAAGACCGGTGCTTCATGTGGGCAAGAGCACGCGAAAACAAAGACGGAATTTTTCCAGATGAGTTTGTCAGGCAGAAGACATATGAAGTTATGAGAAAACATAAACTTTACAGTCCTCATGTTTTTAACCAAAGTAAGTGCAAAGTAATTGCGCAAGGTTTAAATCAGAATTTAATACATTATTTGAACAGGAAGAGAAGCGGAAGATGATTCGAGAGGGAACTCTAACGGTTGGTCATAACGAGGATGCCCTAACAGTTGCGATCGGCCCGGATAAGGGTGGACGTGTCAAGGGGGCTGGCTTTGGAGTGACGGCAACCCTTTACTTTCCAAATGGTAGAAAACCAAGACACTCGAAAGAGAACGATGAACTGCGTGAAAAGCTGAAAGCTAAGGAGAAAGAATTAGAGTCTACTAAAAATGCGTATCGGAGATTAACAGATAACTTGTTATCTCAAGGAGTCGACATTGCGAAAATTGTGGGCAACAGTATCAGCAAGTCTGGAGGAGAGGTAGGTGAACCGAGTTTTGATTAGATTGTGTAATTTTAAAAAAAAATTGGCAGACAATATCTGATTTTTTCAAACAATGTGCTCAACTACAGTCACAGGATGCAGGACCTAGCAACGCCTCCAATCGATCTAAGAATAACATAGGTCCAGAATCAGTTAAGAAACATCCAAAAAAACATGGGAAATCCGGTCATGAAGTCATCCGAAAGCACCAAAGGGTCCGCAAAGCGGGACTCTCCTTGTTCTAAAACGCCGACCGTTTCTACTGAATCCCCGCCGTCTTTAGTATCAAAAAAGAAGTCTTCGTCTCCTCCATCCACTGGGGAATCTCAGAACATGCCATTACGAAAAAGTTACCATTGATGTATGGTTTTCCAACGCGTTTAAATTTTCAATCTTCCATTTATTATCTCTCACGCGCCTTGTGTTTCTGCAGGGCATAGGATGCAAACTTTGGTTTGGAGAAAAGGACAACATTGTTGCCATTGGTAGAGCTTACTCTTCAAAGAAGGTATCTTATAAAATGAAGTCAGGAGTGACGGGTGAGGTTACATGCTATAGCGTCATGGTTAGTGAAGTGCTAAATGAAACCATCAAATTACCCTGTGGCACATCTTCTGGATAAAAACTTTAAAAGATGTTGGTGATGCTGAAATTAGTTGGCCATCAAATCAAACCATCTTGGATCAAAAGGTTGGTTGCTATGCTTGTTTGCTTTATTAACTCATTGGATATGTTTTTACACAAACCAGTTTTATATATATATCTTGTTTGATATAAGAGACGAATATGTTATCAACTATATGAATCACGGATGTTAGTGTATATTTTAGAGAACCTTATAGAACGAGATATGTGGTTAGCTATTTGATTGTGAGTCAGTTGTGCATTTTGCTTAAATGGTTTCACTGCAAAAAGAAGGTACAACTTTCATTTCAATTTTATGATGCGCGGGTAAGTCAACCAAAACATTCTCGAGGTTGTGAAATCACTTAGGATATACTCAACGGAAGCCAATCTCGTATCGCAAAGATTCGAAAAAGTTCCGAAGGTATGTGTTTTAAACCGTTACATGATCTTAAGACCATATGAGTCCGAAATATGCCATCAACTACTATATGAATCACGGATTCTAGGGTGTATTTTGGAGAACCTTGTATATTTGTTACCTATTCATCTCGTGTCTTCGCATTCACGGTGGAATTTGGCATATTTGTCACCCGAATATGGAATATTACTCTCTGCTGCGGGTAAGTCAACAAAATTCGGGGAAACATACTCCTGGATGTGACGTCAAAAGATCCACCTAGTCGGAGCCAATCTGAGATCGCGACAACTAAAGCAGTTTCTCCGGTATCTATTTTATTTTTACATGCATTTTAAATCTCAATTTGTTTTGAAGTTTTCGCTTGAAGATGTTCATATGCCATATATTTCCGCAGGGTAGAAGGTGTAACCTTTTTGACGAGCTGTCTAAGGCAAACGTCCTTGCTAGAGGTAGAGCTTTTACATAACAGAAAACAACAATTACATGGAAAGGATGGGTTGGAGGTTGATTGCCACAAAATCCCGATTGATGAAGTAATAAAACCGAATTTTCTGTCTACCCGCATTACGATTTTTCGGTATGGAAACATTAGGGCAAACTCTTGGAAAAGCGATTCCTTGGCCAAAGTTTGGTGTTCAGTTTACCGAGCCTGCTAAGAAGGTTAGTTGCTTGGCTTGTTTGATTTGTAAGTCGAATATACATAAACCAGTCTATCAATTATATGAATCACCGATCCAAGTGTAAATTAGAGAACCTAGAAAAATAGAAACATGTGTAACTTTCAAAAGTAACTAATAACTCTTTTAATCTTATGCAGAACCCTACCGGTAATTCACAACCAACTACTTCTCTGCGGAAGTCTCCTTCACGTAGCAACCCTTCTGATGGATCTAAGAAGCAGTCTCCTAATCTTATGCAGAACTCTACCAGTAATTCCAAACCAAATCCTTCAATATCTCTAGAGAAGTCGTGCACATCTACAGCAGAACCTCTGGCTAAGACATCTAATGGAGTATGTTTTTTTTTTGATTTTTTTTTTCTTCATAAATCTATATTGCTAATTCTAGCATCTTCTTTTTATATGATGTTCATATTCATATGCCGTATTTCCGCAGAAAGCAATATACGACTTTTGGAATGGATCTAGGGGAAACGTCGTTGCTAGAGGCGGTATTTTACCTACGCTGCTTAACCAGAAAATACACGGAGAAGATCTTCCTAAAAACTGTTATGTTGTCAATATTCAGGAGGTTATAGTTCCATCATTCGTGTTAACCGAACCAAGTGGTGAGTTTAAGTTATTAGGGGAAGCTAAAGATGGTTTTGTGGCATGGCCGAAAGATAACTGTTCCATCTCTGATGACAAGGTTAGTTTCTTAGCTCTTTTGCTTTGTTTATCAAGTATATAAAATTTTTTTACATAAATCGTGTATTCAGTTTGATTAAAGAATAAGTACGAGATAGAAATATATTAACACCTAAATGGAACATGAATGCCAGTGTACGTAAATTTGAAAATTGATATTTGGTTACGGATTTTATTATGGGCGTCAGCTGTGAAAAATGCCACGGCCTTCAGTGAAGTTAGCTTTATATAATACATTGTTGGAAAAATGACTTTTGTCCTGTCTCTTGTTGAGAATTCACATGACAGAGACAATTAATTCGCCTTTGGATTTAGAATATATATATAATATATTTAATCTCTTGCTGCAGGAAACTCCACAGCATGGAAAACCTCATAAGCAACCAGAACCGAGTTTTAGATTCGAGAAGAAATTGGACAGTGACCTAAGAACAACAAGCAGACCTTGCATAAGATAAAGCGAATGAGGAGCACCTAGCGGTCAATCCACATTCGGGGAGTCATGCGACCTCTCCGACAAGCTTCCAAAGAATATTAAAAAGGGGCGAGAGAAAGTTATATGTACAAAGTGTAGATCGGTCATACCAACTTCCGGATGGGAAACAGAGGATGACAAGGTTTGCCGCGTCGAGAATGTCACAACCTGATCAATTGCTTGAAGAGACACCACCATCAAAAAAGTTGAAGAAAAACTGATGATTTTTGGATAAATGCTCTTTAATATTTTCTTTTGCAAACTGTTAGACCAAAGCTCAACATTTTTTTGTTTTATTAAAAATAATATGAATTTGATTTAAACCACAATTTATATAAAGTATAAGAAATTTTGGATAGTGCCAGGTGGATGGTTTAGATGCGTCACATCTGAACGGCTTAGAGGCGTCACACGCGTAATACACATGCTTCGAGGTTAATTGGCGTGGCTAAACATAACATAAAGACACGCTAAACAAATATAAATTGGCGTGGCTAAATATCACATAAAGCCACGCTATATGGCGTGTCTATAGGTTCTCCGATGAACGGCTCCCAACGTTACATGTGGACGGTGAACGTTACATCTGAACGGTCAATATTGCATCATCTTAAATTAGATCCAACGATTCCTAATACAGCCACGTGGATGAAGGTAATTGTAAATTGGCGTGGCAAAATATCACATATAGCCACGCTATATGGCGTGTCAATAGGTTCTTCAATGAACGGCTCACAACGTTACATGTGGACGATGAAGGATGCATATAATTTAACGGTCAATATTGCATCATCTTAAATGAGATCCAACGATTCCTAATACGGCCACGTGGATCAAGGTAATTGGAAATTGGCGTGGCTAAATATCACATATAGTCACGCTCTATGGGGCGTGTCTATAGGATATCCAATGAACGGCTCACAACGTTACATGTGGATGGTATTCAACGGTTCCTAATACAGCCACGTGGATGAAGGTAAGTGAAATTGGCGTGGCTAAAACATAACATATAACCACGTTTAACCTATATGGCGTGTCTATTGGATAACCAATGGCTACACCAAAAAGCAATTTGCGTGTCTAAAGTGAACCAAATAGCCACGCCAAAAATCAATTTGCGTGTCTATAGTGAATCAAATAGCCACGCCAAAAGCAATTTGCGTGTCTAAAGTGAACCAAATAGCCACGCCAAAAAGCAATTTGCGTGTCTATAGTGTACCAAATAGCCACGCCAAAAAGCAATTTGCGTGTCTAAAGTGAACCAAATAGCCACGCCAAAAAGCAATTTGCGTGTCTATAGTGAACCAAATAGCCACGCCAAAACAATAAATCGTGTGTCTATAGAGTACCATTACTTAAGTTTTTGGGACACTATATAGCAACGCCTATATGGCTCTTCCGTGTCTATTTCTGCATGAAATAGACACGCAAGGCAAGCGTGGCTATAAGCTACCTAAAAACACGCCGTTTTACCTAAAACCACGCAAGCAGAAGTCACGCCAAGTCCAAACCAAATTGGCGTGTCAAAACCCCTATGGACACGCCAATTTGGCGTGGCAAAAGGGTCTGTTTGTACTAGTGTTTATTGCAAACTAATCCTTCGTAACAACAGACTTCCTCTTTTGTTGTTGTTACTGGTGTAGCCGCCTATTCGGAGAGGAGAGTAACCTAATTAGGCAAAATCTCTTACGTCCGCTCAGTTTAAAGTCTTCTTTGGGATTGAGAAGCTCTAGCGTGTACCGTTGGTGGGAAACTAGATAATTGCGGTTTATCTTTTGTTTTCGATTGATTTGATTGACTAACGGTGGTTGGAATCTGATTGCACCTAGTTTGTTTATGCTTGAGAATCTTCTCTTCTGATATAAGATTCACTCAAACTAGTTCAGAGTTTCGAGATGGATCTTACAAGTGGTAATAAACCATTCATGGAATAAATACATAAATTAAGATAGCAAGTTATTCCCCAAACGGTCCATGACATCATCAAATGAATCTCCAACTAAACCTTTCAATAGACATGAGAAACGTTGTTAGTTCTAAAGACGATCTTGTGATAATCCATTGTTAACAGAACGTTTCTCTTGAGATTCTCACTCAAAATTAGTTTTAGTCAAGCATAAGAGAGGCGAGATAAGCGTGATTGATCACAAGAGATTCAAGTGATTGTGTGCAGGTTTTAATTGAAGATTTGAAGACAAAGAAGATATTGAAGATGTGACTTGGGTTTATAATCTTTGGTGTGCACAATACTTGTTTCGGATGAGAAGAGGAAGTTTTAGGGAGAGAAGTGATTGGAGAAATAGTAAAAAGAGGATCCAATTAATAATCGGTTTATCCTTGTGGTAGATTGGATTGATTAATTGAGTAGACCGGCATCAACACAATTCTTTGGATTAAGAGTGTTGTTGGCTTAATCTTAAACGATTACTTCGGTAATTGAACATAAGATATATCTAAGGACCTGACGAAGGAGTTTATGTTAATATAAACGGAAGAGCCTTTGTCCGACTTATATCACTTGGTTGAAGAGAGTTGATAACAAACATATTTGTTGTTCCTTTATTGTTTGGAATACGAACCAAAGGAATTGTTCCAGGTGCGTGACTTATTTATAAGTTGGAGGCGTGGGAATACAGACGGAACTAGGTGAACTATAGGTTTAGTTGCTTGGTCTCAATTATACGAAGTTAGGTGTAATTTTGTCTCGATCTCGTATCCATAGACGATCACACGAAGTGTGAACCGATTAGTTGTATTGTCTCGACTCAGTCCATAGTCAATCACTTTCAGAGAAAGGACTTATAGGTAGGAAAAGTTTTACCTTGAGGTATATTTGGGTACCCTCTCCTTTTCATCCTCGGTTGTGTTGTTACTGGTGAAGCCGCCTATTCGGAGAGGAGAGTAACCTAATTAGGTGAAATCTCTTACGGCCGCTCAGTTTAAAGTCCTCTTTGGGATTGAGAAGCTCTATTAGTACTGTTGGTGGGAAACTAGATAATTACGGTTTATCTTGTGTTTTCGATTGATTTGATTGACTAACGGTGGTTGAACTTTGATTGCACCTAGTTTGTTTATGCTTGAGAATCTTCTCTTATGATATAAGATTTACTCAAACTAGATCGAAGTTTCGACGGGGATCTTTAGATTGTTTGTAGATCTAAAGACGTCTTGTGATAATCCATTGTTAACAGACTCCGTTTTGTGCGTGATTGATCACAAGAGATTTAAGTTGTTGTGTGCAGGGGTTTATTGAAGATTTAAGAAGATTTGAAGACAAAGAAGATATTGAAGAATTTTGATTTTGGGTTCATAATCTTTGGTGTACACAATACTTATTTCGGTATAGAGGATGCAACTATAATCGGTTTATCCTTGTGGTAGTTTAGATTGATTAGTTGTGTAGATCAGCATCAATACAATTCTTTGTGATTAAAAGTATTGATTGCAAAATCTTAACAATTACCTTTGGTAGTGATAATAAGATAGATCTAAGAACCCGACAAAGGAGTTTATTGAGATAAACAGAAGAGACTTTGTCGAACTCATATCACTTGGTTGAAAAGAGTTGCTACCAAACAGATTTGTTGTTCCTTTACTGTTTGGAATACGAACCAAAAGAATTGTTCCAAGTACGTGACTTATTCATAAGTTGGAGGCGTGGGAATACAGACGGAACTAGGTGAACTGTCTCAACTATACGAAGTTGGTTTGATTTTGTATAGCGGCTTAATCCTGAGAGTATTCAATTATGAACAAGGTCCCGGGGTTTTTCTGCATTTGCAGTTTCCTCGTTAACAAAATCTTGCTGTGTCATTTACTTTTATTTTCTGCAATTATAATTGTTCTTGTTATAATTTAAAGTAAATTACACAAACGTTAATTCCGATTTACTTGATAAGTAATCCTATTGTGTTTGGTTAAGTCCGAACCTTTATCAAGTAAACATACTTCGTCTTTGTATTGTCTCGATCTCGTATCCATAGACGATCACACGAAGTGTGAACCAATTTGTTGTATTGTCTCGACTCTGTCCATAGACAATCACTTTCGGAGAAAGGACTTATAGGTGGAAAAGTTTTAGATTGAGGTATTTTTGGGTACCCTCGTCTTTTCAAGGGTCTCTTTTTCACAGAATAGGTATTATTAAACGTATTCTTGATTATTCTCTCCGTAGAGTTATTGTTTACACTCCAAAATTGGATATATGGGTTTGGTACCTGGAAGAATGACTGTTGTACCAGTTACAAGGTAAATATGCAATTGCAACTAACTCTCCACTACAGATGCAAACCTCTGCATTAGATTTTGATCGGCTAAGAATAATCCCATGGGAGAGGTATGGACTAAATACAAAGAGGAATATTTATGAAGCGCAGTATGTCACCTGGTACATGTCGATTGCGAAGCCTATAATTGGGAGATACAACATGCATATCTATGGGTTTGATTTCCCTAGGTTATCACGCCTGGCTTATGATGCAAATATCGTTCCTAGCCAGCCGCCTCCGAAAGATCCATGCTTTATGACTTACCCCGCCATGGGTGCAAGTTTTTCATCATCTTTATCAAATATGCCTGAAATCTGTTGGGAGATGCTAAGTATTACGTATTACTTCAAAAGGTGAGCCAACCACGATCCCCATTGTTTCCCAAGCTATAGAACGTGATTATCCTTACTACAGTGGCTTCTTCAACTCCCTCCATGACAGAGAAAAGGTGCCTAAGTCACATGTTTTTTTGATGAAGATAGCGTTCCCGTTGATTCTCTGTTTATCATTGATAGCCCTTCCCATCATGATCAACGCGCTCTTGATTCTATCTTTTCTGACAGTTCTTCCCTTTTTTCATGTAGGGTTGACAAGAAATCCAACAAGAACTTGACTGATGCCCAGTTTATCAACCAACTGAAAGATGACTACAACCTCCATGGTTATGACATTCGCCTCATATCGGGTCAAAAAGGTTCGTTGAAGAAGGATGATGTTGATAAGTTTTCTCGTTCTGCTGAAGCGACCATCATCACTAAGGGGCAACTCGAGCTCGAGTTGCGTATTCCACTTTATGACCCGAATCATCCTTTTGCCTATGAGGTTCTATCTCAACTTCATCCTCCCCGAGCCTTGGTTCAGTGGAACGGGAATACATTTTGCCTTATGGCGGAGTGGGAGAGGCGAGGAAGAGGCGAGTGTACCAAGACCGCTTGATCGACGTATGACCCTTCTCATGCGAGCAAGTATACTTTGGCTAGATTCATGGTCAACTATCGGAGTGAGACTGTCTCTCTTGGGGATCTCGTTGGTTTTACTGCCAGTCCTCATCTTAACAAGGTCCCTACTGATGGTTTTGAAAAGCTGACACTAGATGAGGATCCCGAGGGTGGTGTTAACACTAACAAGCATGCTCGCCACACTAGTGAATCTGTCTGGGATCGGGTTCCCCTTGCTATTCGTGTTCCTATCTTGAGTGGCAGCTTTCCTCCTCCTGATTTTCCTGCTGAACCCTATCAATTCTGGGTAGTTAATGCTGATCAGGTAAGGCTTTCATCCTCTCGCTCGGCTCGAGTTTATTGCCTTTGTGATATCGGGTAGTCAGAAAAGTTTTTTAATTGTTCCATTCGTTTGTAGCCCAAGTCTCAGAGTAATCAGCCCAAGTCTCAGAGTAATCATCCTAAGGCTCAGGGTAGTCAGCTGACGACTCAAAACACTCGTAAGAGAGGTTCTAACACTAGGACTGAGGAGGAGCCAGAGAAGGTAACAAATACATTGCTCTGTTCTCAGTACATGTACTTGCCACTATTTGTTGTCTTGAATGGATCTGACGATGTTGTGTTTGTAGAAGTCGATGACTGGTGAGGAAGGTGTGGAAAGATCTTTGGGGAAGGATGGTGAGGACTTAGATGATCGTCTCCCCTTATCGCGATTTATACCCAAAAAGTTGGTCAAGAAGAAGAATTCTGACGTCTCCTCTCCCGTTGTAGGTGATCAATCTGTCCCGAGAAAGAATGCGCCTCCATCGTCCAAGGTTTCCTCTGCTGGAAAGGGAATTACTCTTTCGAATGCTGACGTGGTTTTGGTGATGACGTATGATGATGATGATGAGTTCTTTGGTTCTGATGCCGAGACCGAATGGTCGGGTGTGAGAAACAGAAAAAACCCGAGAATCCTGCCCCCGAGGATGACACCTCCTCCCGAAATGAGCTAGTGAATCAGAATCCTCTCAACGAAGGAACAATCGGGAGTTCTATCTTTACCTTCTCGGGTCCTGTGTGTGATTCGTTGGGAGCCCTTACTTCGTCTAGATTTAGTTCTCTTTCTACTGCCGAGATGCTAAAGGCTATGCCCCTGTATGGTTCTGCTATGAGGGACTCCTTCAACATCATGGTGATTCGCTTATTTTAATCGTGTAGTTAGTTCTGATGCTTCTACTTTTATTAGTGATTTATCCTGAGTTAATATCTTTAGGCCGCGAACCAAAGACTTCTTGAAGCTTCCATTCGTCAGAAGGAGTTAGCGGAAATGGCTAGCCTTCAAGCTCAACTTCAAGGGGAGCAGGAGCATTCCCGAGGACTCGAGAGGCAACTAGCTGATGCCAAAGGTATTTTTCGAAACCTTGTCATTTTTGATTGATAATGTAGTGCCAATATCCTGAGTCTAGCGTTGTCTTCCTAGCCGAGATATCTAGCTTAGACCGAGACTCCGTTCCTGAATACCGTACTATGTCTAAGAAGTTGAAAATCGAAAAAGAGCATGCTACTACACTTCAACAAAAGATATACAACAAGGATGATAAGATTGACCGTCAATCCGCCGAGATCGAGAGTCTCCAGGCCGAGCTACTTCGTTATCGGAGGTTTGAGTATGTACCCGAAGAAATAGATAATCTCCGAGCCGAGCTATCTCGGATTCAAAGAGTTGCTGCCGATAGAAAACTACTGATCGAGTCCTCAGAGAGTCAGTGCAATACTTTGAGGCTTTAGAACAGAGATCTCTATGCCGATCGTAAGTGTCTGTCTCAGTTAAGAGATGATGCCGAGAGGTCCGTTCAAAAGTTAGAGGAGAAACTTCTCGGGTTTGATCAAGTATCGTGGGATTTGGAATGTTCTCGGGCCCAATTATCGGGTCTTCAGACAACAAATGATCGGCAGAAAACGGCCTGGGGTAAACACAAGCAATACTGCCCCTCTAATGAGTTTAACGAGCAGCAATACAACGAGTTGGTATTGAAGATGTCTGAGCTTGAAATCAGTCTTTCTAAATCCAAGGAAACTTTAAAATTAGTTTTGCCCGTGCTTTCAGGTTTTGGTGCATGTCTTTTGTTCTCCGATATGTTTCCTTGCTTCATTGTATCTGTTTGCTTGTGTCACACTTCATGGGATCATGGTGTTTACAATTCTAGCAATATAAATAAGTTTCTGAATCATGATTGAAAAACAAGACAATCTCACGTCAAACAGACAACACGAGATTAACAACTCAACATCTTAGCAATTACTCTCAACAGAGCAAATTCAATCATTTAGAACTTATCTTATTTTCAGAATGCACAACACACCTACAATCTTCGATCACCATTGATCTCACACATTTCTCAGCTTCCCTCCTACATATCGACCCATCCTCACTTGTGACCGAATTTACTCTGGAACGTCCATTGTCTTGGTTTAGGCTGGAGTACTACAGATTGATCTCTCGAATTCAAAGCACTCCCTTCTTGCAGTGCATCTGTGTGAGGTTTAACAATTCGCTCGGTTCAAGGAGTTTCCTCCGCACGGTCGTCTCCTCAATTCCGTAAAAACCAGCAACTCGTTTTTCCCCATCTACAGTAACTGATGAGTGCCAAATATTGCATATTTCTACACCTTTTTATTGGCATTTAACTCATCTTTTGTGCTCAGAAATCAGATATTATCCCAAATTCTGTATTTTCATTGTTTTCAAGAATAAATATTTGTACTAATTAATTTTGTGTTTTTAGGTAGTAAATAAAGCTCGGAGAAATTGAGGAGCCAAAAGAGCAGAAAATTGGAGACGAGCGTCTATGGAGCAGAAAGCCAAAGCCCGCGCGCGCATCAGTTGCAACCCAACAAGTAGCAACCTATTTGCAAAGACATGGGCTTGAGCAATCCAAGACCCGGCCCATAACCCGGATCCAAAACCCATCTTATCCTGAGCCGTAAGATCTGACCCTTCCACATCCAACGCTCGCTCCTTCATGCACATCACCATTCGCTGCATCCGCCCTACACCGAAACCACCTACCCCTTCACCCATCGAACCAAACACTCCCCATCTTCATTTTTCTCTTCTTCTCCCGACAGAAACACCAGAGCTCCATCCCTCTTCTCTTCTTCCCCCGACCATGGCAGAACCAACACCACCACCATCTCCATCCCCTGACACCAACAGCAGCAGCCACAGCCGCCTGCTCCGCCACTCTATCTCAAGTTATCTCCATCATAGCTTCTCCATACCCTAGAAGCTAGGTTAGAGATAGTTGGAGCTAGGGTTTTCTCCAACATCAAATCAATGGAGTCAGAGACGAATTAGCAGAGGAAAGAGGTTTGGGTTTTCCATTAATTGCCTGTTCGAGTGATTGTGAGGTATAAATTGAGATGTTCTTCATGTGAGGGGGGTCAGTCTGTTTTTAGGGTTTGAATTTTGTAATTAAAATTTCAATTCTGTTTTTAGTTTTGCATGATGTTTTAAGTTACTCTACTAGGGTGTAGATGAAACCCTTTGATTTAATGTGAAAGTAATCAGATTCTCAGCTTGTTCTTATTGTGTGAATTGCTTAGGATTAGAGTTAGCTAGTAAACTAAATTTACTTGTGATCAATGGTACTTGTAAGAAGACCATTGATACTAGGAGTAAGTGAGGGAAGTTAGCTAGAACAAATTTCCATCTGAGGCCTTCAAGGGAAGGCATAAGAACAAAGTGAGACTTTGTATTACCTTAGCTTAAGATTAGAGGGTGGATTCAACCACCCTAGTGCCACTCAATCAACTATTACAACACCTTGCGCTTATTTACTGCCTTAGATTACTGTCACAACAACTCATTGTCGTATCGACACCAAAATCAACAACATTTGTGTTACTTCTTTAAAAATCAGTTAGTAAAACCTTAAGATCAACCTTACACACTCCATCTCCCTGAGGATCGACCTGTACTTGCCCTTCCTCCAATAGGCACTGTGCACTTGCAGTATAAGTTGTAGGCAAACACTTTTCCCAGCCTACCAAGTTTTTGGCGCCGCTGCCGGGGATTTGGTAGTGTTGTGCTTTTGATTCATCCTACTGATTTCCAGCTTGGTCTTGTACATATTAGCTTGCAATTTGTATACTTGCAATCCTTGCTAGTGTAACTTAGCTGTAACTTGTTTATTTCTGCATCTTTTATAGCTTTCTGTTATTGCATTCTATTTTGTATCATTTGCATCTCGTGTTGTCACTTAATAGCATCTGTAACTTTGGTATTTTGGTGTAACTTAGCATAATCCCTTTGTTTTATATTTTGCATTTTACTCTCTTTAAAAAAACCGCTTGTCATTGTAATCTGTAGCTTAGCTAATCCATCTGTTCATATAAATTTCATCTTAGCTCTTTAGTGTTAGCTGTAACTTTTATCATCCACAAGCCTTGTCATCTGTGCATTTCTGTATTCTCTTAGTGCCTCTTATTTGTAGATCAGTTGAAGCTTTGCTACTAGTTTACAGAGCAACTTTGCATCATCTTTAGCATCTGTAGCTAACTCTGTTTATGGCTCAAGGTTGTAACTTGTTAGCTCTGTTTTGAATATAGTTTAAACCATTTGTAAATTTGCATTCTTGTTTTTTAGCATCATTGGGAATCAGAACTTTTCATAAAAAGTGCATCCGTAGTTAAGCATTTGTAGAAAGTGGCATATTACAGAGTGAGTCATTGCATTTCATCAGCCCTGCACTAGATGGAGCAGCATATACTAGCTGAAATTTGTTAGGAGCATATCTCAGTCACTGAGAATCAGTGTATCTATGAGCATAAGTCACCACTCCCATAAGCATTGCCTCCCTGATTACATATTGTTGCTTGCTCGATTCAAACATTCTTGTGTGGCATTATCTCCCAATCTTCATACTGAGAATCTCTGTTTGAAATTCCGGTATTAGTATTTTGATGCTCTTGCTTTAGTGCAATATTGAGAATCAAGTTGATTTGTTGAGATAGCGGTACTGTGGTGCAATTGAGCAAACCCAAGGAAGACAAGGAAAAGCGCAGATGATTGTGGAATTGCCTAAACCAGGTTTATCTGGCGGTATTGTGTCTCAAACCCCGCTACTGAATGAATGATATAGCATGCTTGTCAACACAACTAGGTGCCTTCGTAGTAGCATCCAACCCCGCAATATCTAGGGTTTGCGCATGAGTCGGTGATAACTGAATAACACATCTGCCTGTTGAAAACATTATTTCTCTTATTATCAGTAGAACTTGTGTTTGTGTGCCATCACCCCTGAGTCAATTGTAGCTCACCTAAGCACTAACCTGATTGCATGATAACACTTCTTGATAGGTATTGATCAACACCTGAAATCCGTCTTTGTGTGTTCTGTGCTATAATTCCTTAGCTCCCATCTGCCCTGTGCTTGACTCCATCCACTGAAGCTGTGAGTTTGAGCTACAACTTGGATAGCCTAGTTTGCTGCAAGCCCTGTTGACATCAACTGGGCTGGTTGATATCAACTGACCTAGTTGACACCATCAGCCTTGAGCATAACCTGTGAAAACCAAGGACATTAACTGACCCTGTGGTATATCTGTGCATCTGAATAGCATACTTGGTTGTATGATAACCTTTGAAGCTCACCTGTGACCACCACAACCTATCAGCCCTGCAATTTTTGTGCAAGCATCTGTGAAATTGAGGTCAACTGACCTTGTTGACACTCTGTGGCATGTTGTAGAGTGCTGATATTGCTCATTTGATTGTTCATTTGCTTTTTCTGTGGAGTGTTATATATACGTTGAGATGACCTGTTGATGCTTTGAATGATATACCATGCAAATATCTTGAAATTGTGCATCTACTGTTATACATCTGTGGATCAACATTTATAAGTTGTTTACGATCTTGTGGCACTGAAAATTGTTAAGTAACTGATTTTGTATTAGTAGCTCACTTGTGTTTTTCAAACACACAAACCCAGCACATGCTTCACCTTGAGTGAGCACATCCCATTACCCTGTGCACCATACACAATTTCTGTCTTGCCTTGTGCACCTGATAACCTGTGCAGAGCTGAGCTGTGCATAAGCTGTGCTACGAAGACCCACATAATCAGTGTTGTGCACTTACAGCAACAACCAGCACTCCTGTGTGCTTGAGTCCTAAATTCTGGTGTTTTATTGGTGTGTCATTTGTGCTTCTCTGTGTTGAAAATTGATTGGATGTATGCATGATAACATACTCGATGTGCTAGCTAGGCTATGATCGTGTCTTTTAGAGACCAAACGAATCGACTAGTTAGAATACGCCCGGACGAAATTGTCAACGTACCCAGTTCTTCAACAGAAAGCCCAAGCCCATCAGAAACCATGGGTGATGAACTAAACCCACCCCGTAGTCTCAAGGACTACATGTACCCAACTAGGGCAACCCAGCCTCTTGCATCATTCGCTTGTTGATGCTTGTCAGTTTGAACTGAAAGCAAGCACAATTCACATGTTGCCCGTGTTTAGAGGGGTCGATGTTGAAAACCCTTACCACCATGTGAGAGATTTTGAGGATATTTGTGGGACTCTGCGTTTTAACCAAATGCCAGAAGAGTCCCTCAAACTGAGATTATTTCCTTTTCTCTCGAAAGACAAAGCCAAGTCATGGCTTCATGCCCTACAACCACAGTCCATTAGAACATGGGATGACCTCACAAAAGAGTTTTTCAAAAAGTTTTTCCCCAACCATAAGACGGCGACAATTCGCCAAAGTCTAAATGGTTTTGTGCAATTAGAAGATGAAACTCTAGCAAAATACTTGGAGAGATTCAATGAATTATTGCTCCAATGTCCCCACCATGGCTTTGAAAAATGGAGACTCGTGCAAATATTGTATGAGGGTCTATATGTTAGAACCCGAACCACAGTCGAGTCAATGTGCAATGGTGCATTTATTGACAAAAGTGCTGATGAGGCTTGGACTTTCTTAATCGAAGTCGCTGAAAAGACTCAACAAAGTGGGAGTCCATCCGTGAACCAAAAGGACTACCCCGTAGGTAATGTTCATAGAATCGAGTCTGACTTTGAGGGAAATGCAAAAATGGCATCTTTGGCCCGGAGAATAGAAGTGCTTGAATTGCAGAAGAATGTAAAACCTAATGCCCCTACTCTCCGTGACCAAATTGAAATGGCCACTTGTGCCGCATGCCATAGCTCTGACCACCTAGTGGACAGCTGTCCAGACCTACATGCATTTCAAGAGTCTAAACCGAGCAAGCCAATGCATTATACCATAGGCAAGATAACAACCCGTATTCTCAGACCTACAACCCAGGGTGGAGGAATCACCCTAACTTATCATGGTCCAAAGGGCCTGTACAAGGGAGAACAACAAATAACAACCAAGGATACTCATATCCTAGAAACCCCCAAGTACAACCACACCCTCGCACTCGTAGAGAAAAAGCCTAGCTTTGAAGACAATGTCGGTCTGTTGACCCAAAACCTTTTACAACTTCAGAAAACCACCGACCAACGTTTCACAAGTCTAGAACTTAAGATGGGTCAAATCTGTGATGCATTGAATGAGAGAGAAAAAGGCAAACTCCCTAGTCAACCCCAACAAAATCCAAAGAATGTGTTTTTGAGGCGGGCACTTCAACTCGCAATGAAACTTCACATAGTCATGCGAATCTTTGTCACCACTCTCTCGTAGTGGTAGAGTTGTTGAGAACAATGTAGGTGTACCACAGTCAAGCGAGTCTAAATCGGACTCACTAGTACACACAACACCGAGAAAATATCTACCGTAGAAAAAGAATCGAGCATGTTGATAAATCTAAGAGTCCTCTTTTGATATAGATGTTTCTTTGCCAAGTCATGCACCTGTTGCTCCATTCCCACAAAGGTTGGTGCAGCAGAAAGGGGGTAACCAATACAACGAGATTTTGGAAATGTTCAAACGAGTTAACATAAACATTCCATTTCTCGAAGCCATCAGACAAATACCCACTTATGCTAAGTTTTTGAAGGACTTGTGCACACAAAAGGGAAAGCTTCACGTGCATAAGCGTGCCTTTCTCACTGAGCAAGTGAGCTCAATAATCCAAAACAAGATTCCAACTAAGTTTAGAGACCCAGGTAGTCCAACAATTACATGCACCATAGGCGACCATATGGTCAAAAAGGCGTTGCTAGACTTAGGAGCAAGTGTGAATCTATTGCCATACTCTGTGTATGTGCAACTGGGCCTTGGGGAGATGAAGCCCACACCTGTTACGCTACAATTAGCGGACAGATCCGTGAAAATCCCCCGTGGTATTGTTGAAGATGTGTTAATCAAGGTTGATAAATTTTTCTTTCCTGTGGACTTCATCGTCTTAGATACTCAACCCGTGCAAAACCCAAATAATCACATTCCTGTGATTTTAGGACGTCCTTTCCTGGCGACGTCCAATGCCATCATCAACTGTCGTAATGTAGTGTTGAAATTGTCTTTTGGTAACATGACCGTAGAGCTGAATATTTTTAACACTAGTCAACAACCCATTGATTGTGATGATACTGATTTGCATGAGATTAACATGATTGAGAGTCTGATCCAAGACTCATTGCCCGACATTTTGTCAGTGGACCCTTTGCAAGCATGTTTAGATAACTTTGACTTAGACCTCTTTGAGTCTAAGTACATTGGGGAAATTCAATCTTTGCTTGGATCTGTTCCACCCATGGATATTGCTAAATGGCAGAATGCAGTGGAACCACTTCCACTATCTGATTCCAAATCTACCCCACCTCTTGATGAACCACCTAAGCTTGATTTGAAACCATTACCTGATACTTTGAAGTATGCTTTCTTAGGTCCTTCTGATACTTTACCTGTGATTATTGCATCATGTTTAGACACTGAACAGGAAAGTCGACTTTTAGAAGTACTTAAAGAACATAAAGGAGCCTTAGGTTGGACCATCTCAGATCTTAAAGGTATAAGTCCCACAATTTGCATGCATCAGATAAATCTTGAAGAGAACACTAAACCATCTAGGGAAATGCAAAGGAGACTTAACCCCAATATGAGAGATGTTGTCAAGGGTGAGATTTTGAAATTGCTTGATGCGGGTATCATTTACCCGGTTCCAGATAGCTTGATGGGTCAGTCCCATTCAAGTGGTACCCAAAAAGTCTGGCATTACTGTAGTTCAAAATGAGATGAATGAGCTTGTCCCCACCCGTGTGACCACAGGGTGGCGAGTCTGTATTGATTATAGAAAATTGAACACAGTAACAAAGAAAGACCATTTTCCCCTTCCCTTCATTGACCAAATGCTGGAAAGGTTGGCGAAGCATAGTCACTATTGTTTCTTAGATGGCTATTCGGGCTACAACCAAATTCGCATAGCACCCGAAGACCAACAGAAGACCACATTTACATGTCCTTATGGAACATTTGCTTATCGTCGTATGCCTTTCGGGTTGTGTAATGCACCCGCTACTTTTCAACGTTGCATGATGAGCATATTTTCTGACATGGTAGATAAGTTTCTTGAAATTTTCATGGATGATTTTTCTGTGTTTGGGTCTTCTTTTGATGAGTGTTTGCATCACCTCACTTGTGTCTTTGATTAGGTGTAAGGAAAAGAATTTGGTTTTGAATTGGGAAAAATGTCATTTCATGGTTAACTCAGGCATTGTTTTAGGGCATATCATCTCGGAAAAAGGCATAGAAGTAGACAAAGCCAAGGTTGATCTCATTCAACACTTGCCTCAACCTCGTTCTGTGAGGGACATAAGATCATTCTTAGGCCATGCGGGTTTTTACCGCCGATTCATCAAAGACTTTAGTAAAATTTCAAGACCTTTGTGTAATCTTCTTGCAAAAGATGTTGCATTTGTCTTTGATGATGCTTGTAAGGAAGCATGGGAGCAACTCGAAGGCTCTCCTTACATTCGCCCTATAGTCGGACCACCTGACTGGACCTTACCATTTGAGATTATGTGTGATGCGTCTGACTATGCTGTAGGAGCTTTTTTGGGCCAGCGAGTAGACAAACTTCCTTATGTGATCTACTATGCTAGTAAAACACTTAATGATGCTCAACTGAATTATTCCACAACTGAGAAAGAGTTGCTAGCCGTTGTGTTTGCATTAGATAAGTTTAGATCTTATTTGATAGGGTCTAAGGTCATCATATATTCTCACCATGCTGCATTGAAATATCTTTTGTCTAAAAAAGATGCTAAGGCTCGTCTAATTCGATGGATACTCTTGTTACAAGAGTTTAACCTCGAAATTCGAGATAAGAAAGGGTCAAAAAATATTGTTGCTGATCACTTGTCTAGGTTGAATGTTGAATCATTGATGAATCCGTGCTGATTAGAGAGTCATTCCACGATGAACAATTGATGCTTGTGTCGAAATGCCGTGGTTTCTTGATATTGTGAACTACCTTGCTACAGGTAGAATGCCCTTGCATTGGTCTAAACAAGACCGTTCTAAGTTCTTGGCTGAAGTTAAACATTTCCTTTGGGATGACCCATATCTGTTTAAGTCTTGCCAAGACCAAATCATTAGAAGATGTGTCCCCATTCGAACAAAGGGACGTCATCTCTTTGTCATGACCATGCATGTGGAGGCCACTTTAGTGCCAAGAAAATGCTGCAAAGATCTTGCAGAGCGGTTTCTATTGGCCAACTTTGTTTAAGGATAGCCATGCTTTTTGTGTTGCTTGTGACCGATGCCATAAATTAGGAAGTATCTCTAAGAGAAACATGATGCCCTTACAACCCATTTTGATTGTTGAGCTGTTTGATGTGTGGGGTATTGATTTCATGGGTCCATTTCCTAACTCTGAAGGTAAGTTGTACATTCTTGTTGTTGTTGATTATGTCTCTAAGTGGGTAGAGGCCATTGCATCCAAAACAAATGATCATAAAGTTGTTCTTTCTTTTCTTAAGGAAAACATTTTCTCCCGTTTTGGAACACCTAGAGCAATAATCAGTGATGGAGGTAGTCACTTTTGCAATAGACCCTTTGAATCACTTGTGCGCAAGTATGGAATCACTCATAAGGTAGCAACACCTTACCATCCTCAAACCAGTGGCCAAGTAGAAGTTTCTAATAGGGAAATTAAGCATATCCTTGAGAAGACTGTTAATCCTTCTAGGAAAGATTGGTCTTTGCGTTTAAATGATGCTTTGTGGGCCTATAGAACTGCATACAAGACTCCCATTGGGATGTCACCTTACAGACTTGTGTACGGTAAAGCTTGTCATCTACCCGTAGAGTTAGAACACCGTGCATATTGGGCTGTAAAGAAGTTGAATTTTGATCTTGATAAGGCTGGTACCCAAAGAAAACTTCAACTCAATGAGTTAGAAGAATTGAGAAACGACGCATATGATAGTGCCAAATTGTACAAACAAAGAATGAAAGTGTTTCACGACAAGCGCATTCTGCGCAAGTCCTTCACACCAGGTCAAAAAGTTTTATTGTACAACACTCGTTTGTATTTGTTTCCAGGAAAGTTACATTCTCGATGGTCAGGACCATTCTTGGTACGTACCGTTTTCCCCCATGGAGCTGTTGAAATTGAAAACCCAGCAACCAAGAACATCTTCAAGGTCAATGGTCAGAGATTGAAACCATTTCTAGAGCATCTTCCACCAGAAGTTGAGACCGTAGACTTGGAAGACCCCATCTATGTGGACTAGACTAGTTCACTTGTGTACATACATATGGACTAAAAATCCATTCTCTTTCCCTTTTCTTTTTCTTTTTGCATAGTTTATGTGTGCTAACCAACCTTTTTGTCTTGCGCTCTGGTTGTTTGCTTTCAAAGCATTCATCCTCCTTTGGTTTAGCACCACCCTTGTACATCCGGTAATCTCTTCCCTTTTCTCTACTCAACATAGTTCTCTTGGTATGTGATTTTTTGAATTCTTATCATCTGTTGACACATTGAGGACAATGTTTGATTTAGGTTTGGGGGTGCATTTGCATATAGAGTTTTTAGTCTTTTATTTAATGCATATAGAGTTTTTAGTCTTTTATTTAAAAAAAAAAATAAAAAAATTCAAAACTCTTTGTAAATACTTGCATAAAAACCTCCAACTTTTAGAGATCTTAGAGTCACTAGCATGCTTCTAGCTATGTTTACACAGAGAGTCTGACCGAAATAACTGAACTTGGAAATACTGGAGAACACAATTGGGTTTCTTAGTTGATTAGAGCGTTAAAGTTGGATTTAACCATGCCGGAGGGCGAATTAGGTGTTGTATAGATATTCGGTAGTAGAATTGTGATCACCCATAGTGGAGACTACCCATTTTTACATCAAGCGAGACACCGACCTTCATTTTTTGTGACTTCCTAAAAAATCTGTTAGAGTGTGTGTCACCGTACGTCAATTCCGGGTAGGAATGGTGAGCTACCCAACATCGCACCACTTTCAGCACTATTTTTGATCTCTTGAGTGCTAATTTTGTCAATCATGAGTGTGACGTTTAAAGATGAAAACTCCTTCTTGTAGTTCGATTTGCAGTTAGCATCACTCTCTCCCTCTCAACAACATCAACAGATTCATAGAAACACATCGTCGTCAGCAAGCGGAGCATCATCAGAATATTTGAAGCAAAGTTGAAATAGTCCAAGGTTTACATAAGAAAACAAGATGAGAATTAGTGAAGTTTATGAAATCAAGACAATACAAGTTGTGAAAAATTGAGTTTTATTGTTTTATTGTTATTTTCATTCTATATTAAAAAAAAAAAAAAAAATGTTTGTCAAGTTTTTATGAAGTTCAGAAGTTCATCATCAGCAATTGAAGACCGAAGACCGAAGATTAAAGACGTTTCTATGAATGCTGAGAGAGTGATATTAATTGCCGATCGGGTGAGAAGGTAAGTGAGTACTCCCATCCTTGCTAATGGTTGATTTCCTTTCTTAGAGATCATCAGAAAAAGATTCTTTTGTCCACAACTCGTGGAGTCTCCAGAAATTATTTCGGAAGGTTATCCTTCTCATCTTCAACGTGTGCGGGATTTCTCTCTTTATTCCCGCTGCACACATGAGAGACTAAAAAAGCGGTCTTTTTGAGTGCAATTATCATAAAACCTTATTGGTGAGGCAGAAGTCGAGGCTTGTGATCACTATCGAATCTGAATTCTTTCATATGGTATGGTTACTTCTCGCTCAACTCTTAAGGATGAGAATGCATTATTTGGTAGTTCTAACTTCGTGTTACTAGCATGCAGAAACTCTATGTCCTCATAGCTCCTTGGATGCTTGAGACTCTTTTACGCTCAGAAGATGGAGAAGGTTTTGTGGGTACACCTCTGGTAAACCCTCACGAGACTACAACTCGTCCACTAGGGACACCTAGGGGTTTAAAGGCTTAGTGCATACGCTAAATGCATTCGAGAGACCAGCGACAGGTGGTATAGTTAGGATTTCTTAATTTCTGTTTCACTTGAGGACAAGTAAAATTCGGGTTTGGGGGTATTTGATGAGTGCCAAATATTGCATATTTCTACACCTTTTTATTGGCATTTAACTCATCTTTTGTGCTCGGAAATCGAGATATTATCCCAAATTCGTATTTTCCCTGTTTTCAAGAATAAATATTTGTACTAATTAATTTTGTGTTTTTAGGTAGTAAATAAAGCTCGGAGAAATTGAGGAGCCAAAAGAGCGAGAAAAATTGGAGACGAGCGTCTATGGAGCAGAAAGCCAAAGCCCGCGCGCGCATCAGTTGCAACCCAACAAGTAGCAACCTATTTGCAAAGACATGGGCTTGAGCAATCCAAGACCCGGCCCATAACCCGGATCCAAAACCCATCTTATCCTGAGCCGTAAGATCTGACCCTTCTACATCCAACGCTCGCTCCTTCATGCACATCACCATTCGCTGCATCCGCCCTACACCGAAACCACCTACCCCTTCATCCATCGAACCAAACACTCCCCATCTTCATTTTTCTCTTCTTCTCCCGACAGAAACACCAGAGCTCCATCCCTCTTCTCTTCTTCCCCGACCATGGCGTAACCAACACCACCACCATCTCCATCCCCCGACACCAACAAAGAAGACCAGCAGCAGCTACAGTCGCCTTCTCCGCCACTCTATCTCAAGTTATCTCCATCATAGCTTCTCCATACCCTAGAAGCTAGGTTAGAGATAGTTGGAGCTAGGGTTTTCTCCAACATCAAATCAATGGAGTCAGAGACGAATTAGCAGAGGAAAGAGGTTTGGGTTTTTTATTAATTGCCTGTTCGAGTGATTGTGAGGTATAAATTGAGATGTTCTTCATGTGAGGGGGGTCAGTCTGTTTTTAGGGTTTGAATTTTGTAATTAAAATTTCAATTCTGTTTTTAGTTTTGCATGATGTTTTAAGTTACTCTACTAGGGTGTATATGAAACCCTTTGATTTAATGTGAAAGTAATCAGATTCTCAGCTTGTTCTTATTGTGTGAATTGCTTAGGATTAGAGTTAGCTAGTAAACTAAATTTACTTGTGATCAATGGTACTGTAAGAAGACCATTGATACTAGGAGTAAGTGAGGGAAGTTAGCTAGAACAAATTTCCATCTGAGGCCTTCAAGGGAAGGCATAAGAACAAAGTGAGACTTTGTATTACCTTAGCTTAAGATTAGAGGGTGGATTCAACCACCCTAGTGCCACTCAATCAACTGTTATAACACCTTGCGCTTATTTACTACCTTAGATTACTGTCACAACAACTCATTGTCGTATCGACACCAAAATCAACAACATTTGTGTTACTTCTTTAAAAATCAGTTAGTGAAACCTTAAGATCAACCTTACACACTCCATCTCCCTGAGGATCGACCTGTACTTGCCCTGCCTCCAATAGGCACTGTGCACTTGCAGTATAAATTGTAGGCAAACACTTTTCCCAGCCTACCAGTAACACAAAAGGATTTTTGTTGTGTTGATACGACAAAGAAATAGTAAAGCAAGATGCAAGGAAAGTAAATAGAACAAATGATGAGGAGAGTACTAGGGCCTTTGAATCCACCACTAACTTACACTAGTTATTCTTCAATGATACTAACCTTATCCTTATAACTGATAACAAAAGGGATGTCAATCCTCTGTATATCTAAGGTCACTTTGATATGAATACTTCAATCACAACTAAGGTATTTATCCTAAGCATTAACTGTCTTTTCAGGGCACAACTAATCAAAAGATCAATATATGGGATTAAGCATGAGTTATAGTTCTTCAACATAGTATTATTCTAACTACAATGGATACATGGAATACACTGTGAAAGTAAAGTATTGAAGTCCTAAGATTGAATTTCATTCTAAGATAATTAAGCACAACAAGGTTACTTCCATGAACATGAATAACAAGTAGCAAACTAGGGCTTCATCTAAACCCTAGCAGAGTGAATTATAACATGATAATATAAACTATAGCGTGGTGCACCAGCTAATCCAGGCATGAGTTTGACACACAATTCTCATCCCTGTTTATACATGAAAATCTCACAATTGGACTTCAATTCACAAATTGACAATGACCCACTCACCATAACTGCCTGAATTTCTTGTCCCCTCTGCTTCTTCTCTGCAACTCTTGATTTGATGTTTGCTTTTGAAGATAACCCTAACTATATCTCTCTCAATCCTAACTTCTAGGGTTACTATTTTTGATAAGAGAGAAGCTAAGATGGAGATAGAGAGATATTAGGAATTTGATTGATTGCATAGGGTAGCTGATAGAGTGGCTGAGCTCAGAGGTTTGTCGGAGATGGAATTGATTGATGGTGGTGAAATGGTTGTTCTGCAGAAGTTTGGAGAGAAGAAGAAAATGCAATGAAGGTGCGTTTGGCTCCTGTTCGAGTAGGCGAAGAAGATATGAGGCGCTTGGGTGATAGACAGTTGCATCAAACATTGATGTACCGGGTTTGGATATGGGTTAGGGTTCTTTTACTTCCTCAGGCCCAATGCTTCTTTAAAGCTAATATTTCAAGCCCACACCTAGTTTTGGGTCTTGCAAACAAGATTCTTCACTTGTGGAGGAGGTGCAAACGACATTCTTCACTTACCTTCTAGCGGGAGCTTTGTCATCTCTCTTTTGTTGCCACCAATTCGCTGGTCTTCTAGTTTCTCCATTGATCCAACTTTATTTACTACCTAAAAACACAAAATTAATTAGTACAAATATTTATTCTTGAAAACAATGAAAATACAGAATTTGGGATAATATATGATTTTAAAGCGCAAAAGATGAGTTAAATGCCAATAAAAAGGTGTAGAAATATGCATTATTTGGCACTCATCAAATACCCCCAAACCTGAATTTTACTTGTCCTCAAGTGAAACAGAAATTAAGAAATCCTAACTATACCACTATCGCTGGTCTATCAAATGCATTTAGTGTATGCACTAAGCCTTTAAACCCCTAGGTGTCCCTAGTGGACGAGTTGTAGTCTCGTGAGGGTTTACCAGAGGTGTACCCAAAAAAACCTTCTCCAACTTTAGAGAGTAACAGAGTCCTAAGTATCCAAGGAGCTATGAGGACATAGAGTTTCTGCATGCTGGTAACACGAAGTTAGAAATACCAAACAACGCATTCTCATCCTTAAGAGTTGAGCGAGAAATAGCCATACCATATGAAAGAATTCGGGTTCGAGATTGATCACAAGCCTTGACTTCTGCCTCACCAATAGGGTTTTATGAAAATTGCACTCAAAAAGACCGCTTTTTTAGTCTCTTATGTGTGCAGACAGGAATAATGAGAGAAATCCTGCACACGTTGAATGGTGGGAAGGAGAACCTTCCGAAATAATTTCTGGAGACTCCACAGAATTGTGGACAAAAAGAATCTTTTTCTGGTGATCTCTAAGAAAGGAAATCAATCATTATATGAGGATGGGAGTACTCACTTACCTTCATATCTGATCGGCAATCAACACCAGTCTCTCAAAGCTTCGGTCTTCAACGAGATATTTATTTGATGATGAAAACGAAAACTTCGTAATTTTATTTTTTATTATTTTTGAAAAATTTTTTTGATTATTTTTTAAGAAGAAAATTTTAATTTTTTTATTTTTTTAGAAAAGAGAACCTTGACAATTTCTCTTCAATTTCCTTGTTGCTTGGAATTTTCTTTGCTCTTAAATTTCTTCTTTACCACGGTGGTTATTAAACAATCGCCATCCAGAAACGTCTTCAATTTTCGGTCTTCAACGTAGGTATGAAGATTATGTTGATGATTAGAACCTTGACAATTTCTCTTCAATTTCCTTGTTGCTTGGAATTTTCCTCTTAAATTTCTTCTTTACCACGGTGGTTATTAAACAAAACTGAAAACAAACTGTAATTTTATTTTATTATTTTATTATTTTTTTTAATTATTTTTTTTTAATTTTTAATTTTATTATTTTTTTTAGAAAAGATGATAATCTGAAAATAACAAACTGAATAATAAAACTACTAAATCCATGGAGGAAGGACTTTATCACTCAATTCTTCACAACTTGTATTGTCTTGATTTCATAAACTTCACTAAATCTCATCTTATTTTCTTTTCTTTGCTCTTGTAAAATACCTCTTCAAATGTGTATCGAATTCTGCTCTTTCTACTGTATCTTCACTTTGAATAAGACTTTTTCTTTTCATTGCATTGTTGCGTGTAAACCTTCGACTATTTCAACTTTCTTCAAATATTCTGATGTTGCTCTGCTCGTTGCTGATGATGTGTTCCTATGGATCTGTTTGATGTTGTCGAGAGAGAGAGAATGGTGCTAACTGCAAATCAAACTACAAGAAGGAGTTTTCATCTTTAGACGTCATCCTCATGATTAACAAAATTAGCACTCAAGAGATCAAAAATAGTGCTGAAAGTGGTGCGAAGTTGGGTAGCTCACCATTCCTACCCGGAATTTACGTACGGTGACACAAACTCTAAAAGGACTTTTTAGATAGTCACAAAAATGAAGGTTGGTGCCTCGCTTGATGTAAAAATAGGTAGTCTCCACTAAGGGTGATCACAACTCTACTAAAAAATATCTTTGCAGCACCTAATTCGCCCACCGGCATGGTTAAATCCAACTTTAACGCTCTAGCAACTAAGAAACCCGATTGTGTTCTCCAGTCCTTCCAAGTTCAGTTATTTCAGTCAGACTCTCTATGTAAACATAGCTAGGAGCATGCTAGTGACTCTAAAATCTCTACAAGTTGGAGGTTTTATGCAAATATTTGAAAATTTTGATGTTTTTGATGTTTTTGATTATTTTATTTTTATTTTTAAATGAAAAGACTAAAAACTCTATATGCACAATACTCCCCCAAACCTAAATCTAACATTGTCCTCAATGTTTCAACATATGAGCAGAATTACAACAACATACCAGGAGAACATCGTAGAGTAGAGAAAAGGGAAGATATTACCGGTATGTCGGCGAAAGCAAGATTAGAGCTTCATTATTCAAGGCTAGAATCCAACATTTTCAGCTGAGATCATATTGGATTAGGACAATATATATAAGATAAAAGAAGACTCAACTGACTCAAGATAGAAAATATAACATTACCTACTGGATTATATACAAGAAAATTTCACCATACACCAATAGTCTAAAGAGTTGAGGATCAACCCAAAAGACAGAGTGCGGAGATTTTAACAGCCTCATACAATTATAATAGGACAGAAATGCAAGTGAGACTGTAAAATATGAGTTACCTCCAAACCTGGATTTTTCAACGGATATATTTTTAGAAATAAAATCTCGCAGTTTTGGAGGTTCATCATGCACAAGGTCTAGTTCAAAGTGAACTTTGTTAGGAACGAGCAGAGAAACAAGAGAGCATTCCAACCGTGTCTCCTTAAACACATTATTTTTAGCTGCAAAATGGTCCAAAAGAATTTGAGAAGCACACAATTCCAGTCCTAGATTAGGTATTCTCAGGAAAGTTTGTTTTACAATTTTGTTACAAACCAAATCTAGGTTGGGTGGAAGAGTCTTAGTTTGTGACTTAGTCAGGAAAGTAGGTACATCTAAATTTTTTCCATGCATAAGGCCACTAGTACCATCACACACTTTCCCTAAGTCAAAAACAGGTACATAATGTTCATTTTCATATACCAAATCATCAAACTCCAATTCAGTATCATCATCATCATAAAAAAATCTATTCTCATACATCGGCAAATCAGAAGAAACATCATGTTGGGACCTAGGTAGGGAATCAGACACACCAATTATATTTTCATGCAGAAGAATATTAGTGTCAACAGAAGATTCATCCTTCCCTAGGTCACACACAGGTTGTGTGTTATGCTCTTCTTCACAGGACAACTGCACAAGCCCTAAATCAGTACCAAAATCATTTGGATTGCAATGAATATGAATATTAGAATAAATATCATCAATGGAAGTCTCTACACTATGGCCCGGAATTTCAGAGTCACATGACTCCGAAATTGACTCTTCAAGAAGAACTAGCTCTTCTAACATCATATCTTCATCAGAGTAATATGCATACTCTTCCCTGTTAACAGTTGTGGTGTCCTCAGTCCACTCATTCACCTCTACATTAGGTTTATATTCAATATCAGTTGCATGAATAGAACTCGACAAACTGTTCCCAAAATTTGAGTCATTATCATCATTGTAACAGGGATTTATGTTGCAAGTCTGTGGGTAGGGATGATTATCTTGCATTTGACAGAGGCAAGCAACTTGATGCGCTCTATACTGCCTAAATTCATGCAAAACATAGTAGTTCTCAATAAGATGGACTAAGCTACCACACAAGGTACAAACATGGATTTCAGTTGAGAGATATGAGTAAGGTACATAAAAATTTTCAGTTTCAACTCTCCTAGTCATACATGTCATGTTTATATCAGAGTCAAAATCAAACTCCCTCCCATGAAGATCACTCCTAGCATATGACACTGCCTTAGTTTCCCTACGGGATTGTCATTGATGGGTTTGTTCTGCTAGTTCAACTAACAATGACCATGCATCATCCGCAGTTTGATCAATAAATTCACCATTACACATAGATTCAACCATGTATCGACAATTAAAGTCTAGTCCCTCATAGAGGATAACAACCAGTCTCCACTTCTCAAAGCTATGGTAATGGCATTCACTCAACAAATCATTAAACCGTTCAACATACTGAAAAATAGTCTCCCCATCTAACTGGACAAAACAATTAATATTTTGACGAATAGCAATTGTCCTATGATGTGGAAAAAAAATTCTGAAAAATTGACTTGTAAGTTGTTCCCAAGTGGTGATTGACTGTGGTCTCAAACCGTAAAACCATGTTTTGGCCCTTTCCCTTAAAGAAAATGTAAACAAACGCAATTTTAGAGAGTCTTCGGATATATGGTCAGGTTTCATAAGCCTACAAATTTGCTCAAACTCTCTTACATGATTATAGGGGTTCATAGAATCGAACCCTCGAAATATATGAAGTATTTGTATCATGCTTGCATTTAGTTAAAATGGTCGGTCGGTATGAGGTAAGATGATACATGATAACAATCTTGTTCTTATAAGATACATGTTCTCATGGAGAGCACTACTCATTGTCTAAACTTGGACAGATATGTCAAACACTATGTTAGCACAGGTGCCCAAGTTAGGCCACAGAGATAAATTTTATGATAAACAGATTCTGAGATTCTCGACCATACAATCTTAGAACAGTGAAACAATAATCTCAGCTGACATGTAACTCAAATATCTCAACTAGTACTCGGAACTAAACTATGCACACAGACTGTTATGTAAGTACAAATCAGGCAAGCAGCAATGCGCAAACCAGAGGAGAAATGCTCATGGACGTGGTAACAGATTCACACACATGCACACACTGATATAGTTCAGCACAGTGATATAGCAATTTCAACTAGCAAATGTGTAATTCAGAAATCAAGGAATCACGCATATCAATACCATATGTTGCAGGAACTGATCAGGGCTATGAGAAGCACTAGTTTAGCACGCAGACATGGTATATCATACACACATTCATCAAACAAAGCAAGGCTAGAGAACAATACCGCTGATATAAATCGAGTTTAGGCACGAAGACCACGTTCTGCTGCTCCTCTTTCTACTTTTCCTTAGCTTGTGTTTCAGTTTCGCAGGCACCTCCAGCATGACATAGATAAAGGACCAACAAACTGGTTCTAGTGCTCCTTTTCTTTTCCTTGGTTTGCACAGCAGTATGGACGACACCTTTAAACTCAACAACCAGTTTCAGTTCCCAGAATGGTACAGATGAAGCAAGGGTTCAAAAGCACTATTACTGAAAATTTCAGAAAAGAGATCCTGCAATATGAATTATGGGTATGATGGGACTGGAATTTTACAGGGTGATTTAAAGATTCTGAGTAGCAGTGAACTAACAAAACTGTTACACACTTGCCGAGTCTCTCAAACACAGGTGACAGTCAATCTTTAGCAAAAATCTAAGTTATGCTGGCACATGCTCGACTAACCAAAGTAACTCAAGTGGGATGAAAGTTACAGACCCAGAAATATGATGTAAACCAATTGACAGCCACTGAATGTAAACTAAATTTAACATATGATTGCACAGTACAAAGAACAAATTTAGACTACTTATGACCCAGCCATCTCAAGTGCAGAAATTTCAGGAAGGACGCACAGGCAGCTGCAATGTGACAAATCAGGGTTGCAGATTCAATGTTCAAGTGCAGGTGACTGTATTTTACCGATGATGACGAAACTTAGTACTGCATAAGGCAACAATTCTCAACAAGGCAATAACAAAAATAATATTTGCAGACTGCTATGTGACTACTTCACTGATGCTTCAATTTTAGAATGATATAACCCACATATCCAGTTTTACATGAATGAAGATTCAAAACCTGAATTATGTTACAATATGCTCAATACTCCAGTAATTCAGATGGACAGGCAAGCTGCAGATGTAGAATATTATGAGGTTCAAAATAACTAAAGCATGATACTTGCTAGAGATCAACTGATTAAAACCAGATCTGTCTTGCAGGTTCAATGTTTAAGTATACCAAGGACTGAGATTTAACTGTTGTGGCTGATCCCCAGACTGAGTATCAGGCATTAACAAGATGACAATGGACAACCAACCAAAACAAATATTTGAAGTTTACAAACTAAGCTACAAAACGCAGTTTATATGAAATGCACCTAACTAGTATTTACAGGGCTAAGATGTTTACTAAGTTACAGCTACAGATGCTAAAACCTAAATCTAAGTTATGCTAACTCAGTACACAGAAACAACAGTCTTCTTACAACTCAGGTGGATGAATGAATATGTTACAGCAAACTAAGAGCTACAGTTTTAAATATGCAAGACATGTGATGATGCAGGATGAATGATAGGTCACAAAATGTAATGACAAGATGCCAATGCTACATAACGAAGCTACAGAATGCAGAAACAAGCTACAGATTAAGCAGACTCAATCTATAGGAATACTAGAACAATGAGACACAAGTTCAGTTATGAGGATGCTGTGACTGAAAAATGAAAAGATACAAATACAGAATGATTCAAATTAAAGGCTACAACTAACAATATTTTACATGATGCAAAGATAGATTTAAAGTGATGCGGACTAAATGAACTTCAATATAGCAGCACAGTTACGAATGCAAGATGCAATATATACATATGGGTTTAAACAACTATATTAAACTAATAAAAACAGAAAATCTAAGCATAAATATACATGATTGAGCTAAAATCGGTAAAGCGGAACCAAAGAAACAATTACATTGCTACCGAGTCCCCGGAAGCGGCGCCAAAAACTTGGTAGGACTTGAAAGAATCCTACGACTATGTCAAACTGCAAGTGCACGGCGTCTATTGGAGACAGAGCAAATACAGGTCGATCCCACAGAGACAAGGTGGGTGTAGAGATGATTCTAAAGTCCTTACTAAATTGATTCAATGATACTTAACACAAAAGGATTTTTGTTGTGTTGATACGACAAAGATATTTGATAGTAATAGAAATAGTAAAGCAAGATGCAAGGAAAGTAAATAAAACAAATGATGAGGAGAGTACTAGGGCCTTTGAATCCACCACTAACTTACACTAGTTATTCTTCAATGATACTAACCTTATCCTTATAACTGATAACAAAAGGGATGTCAATCCTCTGTATATCTCAGGTCACTTTGATATGAATGATTCAATCACAACTAAGGTGTTTATCCTAAGTATTAACTGTCTTTTCAGGGCACATCTAATCAAAAGATCAATATATGGGATTAAGCATGAGTTGTAGTTCTTCAACACAGTATTATTTTAACTACAATGGATACATGGCATACACTGTGAAAGTAAAGTATTGAAGTCCTAAGATTGAATTTTATTCTAAGATAATTAAGCACAACAAGGTTACTTCCATGAACATGAATAACAAGTAGCAAACTAGGGCTTCATCTAAACCCTATCAGAGTGAATCAGAACATGATAATATAAACTATAGCTTGGTGCACCGGCTAATCCGGGCATGAGTTTTACACACAATTTTCATCCCTATTTATACATGAAAATCTCACAACTAGACTTTAATTCACAAATTGACAATGACCCACTCACCATAACTGCCTGAATTTCTTGTCCCCACTGCTTCTTCTCTGCAACTCTTGATTTGATGTTTGCTTTTGAAGATAACCCTAACTCTATCTCTCTCAATCCTAACTTCTAAGGTTACTATTTTGATAAGAGATAAGCTAAGATGGATATAGAGAGATATTAGGAATTTGATTGATTGCATAGGGTGGCGGATAGAGTGGCTGAGCTCAAAGGTTTGTCGGAGATGGAATTGGTTGATGGAGGTGAAATGGTTGTTCTGCATAATTTTGGAGAGAAGAAGAAAATGCAATGAAGGTGCGTTTGGCTCCTGTTCGAGTAGGGGAAGAAGATATGAGGCGCTTGGGTGATAGGCAATTGTATCAAACACCGATGTACCGGGTTTGGATATGGGTTAGGTTCTTTTACTTCCTCAGGCCCAATACTTCTTCAAAGCTAATATTTCAAGCCCACACCTAGTTTTGGGTCTTGCAAACATGATTCTTCACTTGCAGAGGAGGTGCAAACGGCATTCTTCACTTGCCTTCTAGCGGGAGCTTTGTCATCTCTCTTCTGTTGCCACCAATTCTATGCTCTTCTAGTTTCTCCATTGATCCAAGTTTTATTTACTACCTAAAAACACAAAATTAATTAGTACAAATATTTATTCTTGAAACAATGAAAATACAGAATTTGGGATAATATATGATTTTAAAGCGCAAAAGATGAGTTAAATGCCAATAAAAAGGTGTAGAAATATGAACTATTTGGCACTCATCATGCGGCCTCAACACGCAACACCTCTTCATTTGCTAACCCAATGTGAGCAAGCAACAGATTCAGCACCACCCTCTTACTAGAAGTCGTCTCCGAACACTTCTCCAGCTTCTCCTCCAACTGAGAGATTTGACCAGTAAGACGACCGCGAGGATCATTGCGGCTCTTCACCTTTACCAACAGCTCCTTTATCCATGCTATGGGGAACTTAACATTGAGGGCAGATTGCACAGCAGCTTCCCAGCTATGTAAGATCGCCTCATCGACAGGATCATCCCCTACACGCGTGAGCTGATCCGCAATCTCCAAAATATTCCTAGTCATGTAACACAAGATAGGAACGGACAAAATACCCTCCTTCGCCATATGACCACCACCGCGCTCGACGATGTATCTATAGGCGGCAGCAAAAGCAGTTGGAACCCAGAAGCCATGGACTAGGGTGTGGGTAGTGGCATCTACCTTAGCCTCAACGGTGCTCACCACCAAAGGGAAACGAAACCGCGCATCCTCAGAATCTTCTGTTTCAACAGGGTTGGTCGGTGCATCAGCAACAGGAGTATCAGTCTGCTTCTCCGAAAGAACAGACGAGCCGCTGCCATCTATCCGAGTGCGCTTAGAAGATCCATCGCCATTAGGGATCACGCGCCTAGCGCCGTCCATGTCGGGCTTCGCTATTTCTTTCCGTTTCTTACCCATATCCTAGCGCCAACAGTAGGATGTCAACAAAAGGGAAGGAAAATGATCGACACAAAAGAAGAAAAAAATAGAGAGGGGAAGACCAACCTCAGGAATCGACAAGCTTAGCGGAGTATCAGTAACTTTGGGGAGAGACACGGAGGAACTAGAGGATGACTCAGAGTCACTAGTGGAGCCTGACAAATGAGAAATGAGCATCATTGCAAAAATAACTTAGATTTATAAGAAAAGAGGAGAGAAAGGCAAAGAGAGAGGAATAACAAGAACAAAGACACGTATTAAATAGGAAGTTACCTGCAGGATCATTAACGGTTAACGCCACGTAGGATGAGGACCCACCAAAAACTGACCCTCTGGACCCAGAAGGGCTCATTGATTGCAGAACGACACTAGGAGATACCGGAAGTTCCAGAACGGCACTAGGAGACACCGGAAGTTCACCCCTTCCACGTACGGTCTCAGCCCTGAGAGGGTTAACTGATGATATATGAAGACGCGATGACACCCAACCAGATCCAGTAGGGAGGCTAACCCCTAGATTCCGCAGCTGATCCACAAACAAAGGAGTTGGGTTGTGACCCACATCCCTGGGAGGCTGCGACGTGCTCCTCCGATGGCTTTGACGAGGCTGAAAAGGCGTGGTATTAGCAGAGAAACAAGGGCGCGGAGTAGATGACTGGTTCGCCTCCCGCCTAGCTTTCTTCTTTAGACCCCTCTTAGTCCAATCACATTCAGGCATATTCAAGTATTCCTCCATCACGTAGGAAGGGGGTTTCCACTCTATGCAATTAGAAGGAGGAGCTTCCTGGGGAAGTGATTTCCGCCACCCATATCAATAAAGGGGAAAGCGTAACGATGAATAACAAAAATACAAGGCAAAGGAGATAGCAAATACCTGGGGCGCTAAAGGACTAGCAGACGACCTCACATTTAGCCGCGGGGGCTTACGATCAGAAAACGACCCCTTCTTTGGCTTTGCAGGCTCATGACCCTCGGGCGGGGCCCAAGAGTTCACCACCGGATCCGAGCGACCTTTGTTAGACGGAACGAGGCGATGCTCATCGGCTACAGCATCATCAAGTTTGACCAGACGCGTGAAGTTCCCGAAGATCTTGGACAGTCAAATCACGAGGGGAAGATGATTCATGCAAAAGAAAGTTTAAAGCTCGACGCCTTAAGAAATCATGATACTCGTGAGCCCTTTCAGTAACCGCTAAAGGCCGCGCGGAGATAGGCTGCTTGAACGAAAAATCGATCCCCCGATCAGACAAACGATTCGCCACCTTAAAGACGTAACGATTGAAGCTAGCGACAACGTCCTCGATATTAGAATTCTCCGGAGGGGGAACCTATGAGGAACCCCTTGATCAAACCCAACTTGCCGAGCTGCACGATTAGGATTATATGATATGTCGATGAACTTACCAGCATAGAAACCAGGAAGATAGCCGGGTAACACAGCCATTACTGAATCAAAATCTGCCTCTGACAAGAGCTTCGTAGAATCCAACTCCGCGTCAAAAGGGGCAAGGAAATCATGCGCCGGACCCGATCGACCGACTTGGTAAGGAAATGGTTCAAAATCCTTAGCCACGTCCAAGTGCTTACCAAGATCGCCCTTGGGTATTTTCTCTTTCAAGTTCCAAAGAGCCATCCGCAGGCAGCCATAAACAACGGGAAGCTTCTTGACTGAACCATCATCCTGCTTAATGATAGACGCATTTATGTGTCTAATTTGTCCTCAATGTTTCATATTGTTAGTACTCGTTTTTGTCCTTATTATGGTGTTTTGTGTGTTTATAGGTATTTTTTGGAAATAAAGATTGTTGGAAAATTCGGCTCGAAAAGTTGCTCGGAACACCCCGGAGGACATTTGCTATTCGGACTCCCACTTTGGATAAGGGGTAACCCAATTACTAAGGGGTAAACCAACTGATATTCGCACCCCGGCTGTTGGATAAGGGCTGACCATCTTCATCATTTCAATTTTTTTGTTTTGGCGGGAAAAAAAGAAAACGCAACTGGCAGATTTTGGGTCGGATTTTTGGACGCGTTAGAAGGAGATTCAATGACTGATTTTCATTGGGATGACTTGTTAGAGCCTAACAGGGTTGGTATGGGTCGATTCGTCTTCTAAATTTGGCTAGATAACTCGCGAGGAGGAAACAGAGGAGCACGGGTTTGCATGGGTATGTTACGGGATTACAAAGAGTTTGAGCGTGTTTGAAAGACTTGTGGAGCGTGTTTGAGCTAAACAGGGATAGTTTGGAGTAAATTGGGTTGCAACAGACGCGTGCTGCTACAAAAAATGGAAAGAATATATCCCGAGAATAATATCATTGCTGCCGCGTAATGGGAAGATTTCTTGGATTAATGAGAAGTTATTCTTGGTCCAAAGGTGTATAAATAGGTTGCTGGGGTCGATAAGAAGTGATACAGAGAGTTTGGGAGAGTTTAGAACACTACAGAGCCAAAAAAATCGAGTTGCAGGATTATTCTCTGCTGCTGCTGCACCAAGAACACGAAGAACAAAAGACCACCAGAGGTAATCGTTCTTCTACAGTGACAACGACACTTAGCCGAGGGTCGTAATACGGAAGGCAGACTTAAAAGCAACAGTAACAGTTTTATTGTTCTTTGTAACAGTGTTTGCAATACTTATAATCGTTGCAAACACCCGATTTTCATCATTTTCTCCATTTCATCATTTGTACACCTCCTTTGAGCAATAAAAATGAGTTTTGAGCGTGTTTCCAACATGATGAGAGGCTAATTCTCCCACAACCAAGGCAATGAGGAAGCTATTTACGCATGAATAATTGGTAACTATTTTTTTTTCTCTAATTTATAATTAATAATTCACTCAATCACTGCTTTTGCAGAGTATTCAATTGTTTGCATAATTTTCTTCATTAGTTGTGATTCAATTAGATAGGTTATGCTTTGTATTAAGATAATCTATGCTTAGGGGATACAATTAATTTTTGAGAATTTGCCTGATTATTTGTGAATTAAGAAACAAGGGATTTAAAAAAAATATATAGAGTTTTGGGTTATTTACCGTTATTCATTCATGTGTAATAGTGGAATCAGTGTCTTGGTTATTTCCTCATATCTTGAATCAATTTTGTGTTAAGTTTTCCTTATTTTTAAGTTTTATAAGTCTAAAATCTTTTGCTTTCACAAGTCTCAACGAACCTTTTTACTACAACATTATTGATTCTCATCAATTTTTGGCGCCGCTGCCGGGGACTTTCTTTAGGCTAGAGTTTTTAGATTTTCTTTTTCTTTTGCACTTTTACTTTTTGGACTTGGACATTTGGACATTCTTTTATTTTTAAACCCTACGGAAGGGTAGATTAAATATAAACTGTGTGCAGAGAAGGACGACGATTACGATATCGTCTCGGCCCCTCGGGTTCGTACATGACATAGGAGTCGTGGCCGAGTCGACTACAACGGTTCATCCCCCGTCTGGAACGGGAGGTAAGTTTGTCGAAACACTCGCGAATCCCCTGCTAGCGAGTTACTGTCTTCCTTCGTGTGAATATATGCGGAGGACTTGAAAACAGCTGTTTTAATTTCCTAGTAAAGGGCAAGGACTGGCCATATAAGATAAGGGTTCGGATTTTATCACCGTTCTCTTCTTGCCCGCCTTAGGAGAACAATACTTAACGTGAACCTAAGCCTTAAAATTTGAATAGAACGAGACCGATAGGGTAACGAGCTTAGTAGGAAAGTCGCTCGAAAAATATTGGTTACTCTTTTAGCATACTTGAAGTTCATGATGGTTTCGTGAAGTTGAATGCGTGGTTGTGTCCGCCTTGTAATAGCGGTGAGGCCTTGGGTATCAAAGCTCCTTTGAGCTTCCCTCGCCTTGATTCAACTTACTTTGACTCGGATTGATCCGGAGGGGTTTGCTTAAATTGTAATGAATTCCCTTTCGAAGGATTAGAAGCTGGTCTAGAAAACAATCTAAGTGGAGCCATCATGATTTTTGTTTGCTAGATATCATTAGGTTTCTTTGTGGTGGAGTTAGCCTTGTTTGTGTTTGCATAGAATCTCCCTTCCTTTTAGGATTTTTCTTTTTCTTTTTATTTTGTTTTTCTAGTGTATGCCCAAGGTCATTAGAGAACGGGCTTGGAAAAGAAATACTCTAGGTCGTTTGATTAGTGACAAACCTAGTAGTTCTTATTGTGAAGGCGGGGAACTCGAAGACTCTTCTTTTGAGAGACCCGTTTTTGGAAACTTCAGTTTCGAGAATCTGTCTCTTCTTGAAGAAAGTACCCCTAGTACTTCAGCTGTGCCAGCAATGACTACTTTGAAAGATTACATGTTCCCAACTAGGACCAACCGAGCTTCGTGTATTAAATTGCCAGCCAATACGGCTAACTTCGAGATAAAAGCTAGTATTCTTGGATGATCCCTATATTCTTAGGAAAAGATGATGAGAACCCTTATTTTCATATTAGGGACTTTGAGGAAATTTGTGGGACGAGTTAGAATAAAAGACCTTATCGATGAAGTCTTGAAACTTAAGATGTTTCCCTTTTCCTTGAGAGATAAAGCCAAGACTGGCTGAACAACCTACCTGAATCCATTGAAACATGGCGGAGGAACCGATTGCGGCTTTCTATATGAAATTCTACCCTAAGCATAAAGCTGCAATTTGTTAGGCGTAAAATTAGTGCTAGTGTGCAACAAGAGGGAGAGTCTCTTTATAGGTTTTTAGAGAGATTCAATGATCTCCTATCCCAGTTGTCCTCACCATGAATTTGATAAGATGAAACTTGTAGAGATTATTTATAATGGTTTAGACTATTCGACCAAAGCCATGGTCGAGTCTATGTGTCTTTGGTGAGTTCACTAATAAAGCTCGCGATGATGCTTTTACCTTCTTAGGAACTATCATTTGAAAAATCCCAACGTGGGAGTCTTGTGTTGAACCCCTAAAAGACTTTTGATCAATAGAGGTAGCACCAATGTGGTAGATACAAGCTTGAGTCGATGCTAAGTTTCTTCGCTTTGTCTAGAAGGTTAGAAGATTTGGAAATGGGTCATCTAAAAATAGGTCCCTTGTTGAACCTAATAGAGCCTCTCAAGTCTCTAGTTGTGGAATAGAGCCCAATAACTCATTTAAAATGAGTGTTAAGCTTTTAAGTTCAAATCGGCTAGTTTCGGCTAACCATGTTGAACATAGTCTTTATACACGGCTCGGTTACGGTTTACCTAACCATAGTGTATATCTTGTATATGTGATTAAGATTCAAAGCTTTCATCTAACGGTGGATATTTTTTGCTTGGTTCCAAATTTATCTTAGCTTAAAGCTAAAGTAACCTACGCTTTGAAGTATATATAAGGGGAACTCTTGGCAACCTGGATCTTTGAATACTGATACTACTTTTTGGTGTGTCCTAGTTGTATCTAGAGTCGTCCTCTCCAGAAACCCTTTTAGGGTTTAGCGACTAAAAAATTTTCACGGCAATTCGTGAAGCCGGGTCCAGTTATCTTTTATCTTGATAACTTGAGTATCTTGATCTTGATTGTTTGTAGAGCTTGCTCCAACGATCAAGATAGATAGTAATCGACAGAGTCTCTTCGTCTCATACTTTGTTGATTTCGCAAGTTTTATACTTGTGAGGTGAATAATAATCTAGGCTGCACTTAGGGTTGTCCGGATTTTGAGGATAGCCAGACTTTTGTCTAAGTTGCTATCGATTTTCATCACATGGATCTATCGTTTGATTTGATCATCCATTTAGATCGTAAATCAGGAAATCAATTATATGCTTAATCTGTGGGAGGAAGATTTGGTTTAAAGTCTTCAATTGAGGTTGAAGCAACTCTTAGTTGTGGGTGAGATCATCTAAGGGAATCAATTGCGCAGAGTCTTGCGAGATTCAAGAGGCGTAAGGAGCGCGACTGTACCTTAATCGGTGGATTTCGTTTTAGGGCTCAACTACATTCCAGACCGAAGTTAATTGGTAGTAGGCTAGTGTATGTAGTGTCTTAATACAGTTTGGTGTTCAATCTGGACTAGGTCCCGGGGTTTTCTGCATTTGTGGTTTCCTCGTTAACAAAATTTCTGGTGTCTGTGTTATTTCTTTTTACGCATTATATTGTTTATCTTTATAATTGAAATATCACAGGTTGTATGTTGATCAATCATAGTAGCTAGGTCCAACCTTGTTAGTTGGAAAATTTAGTCTAGTCTTTTCCAATTATGTAAACGTCCAAGAACTCTCTTTGTAGTTAGGTTCACGGATTCAATTATGTAAACGTTCTAACAACAAGAGAGAGAGAGAGATTTAACTCTAGGAACTTTCCTTGATTGAGTTTTTACTCACGAAGTTGTGTTGAGTTTTTCCATACAGATTGCCTAAGAAAAAGTTGGTGGTGTATCTTGGTACCCCCTGCGTTATCAATAACACTTAATACTCATACAAATCTGTTCGTTTACAAACCTGTACAATCCTACAGAAATATAATAAGAGCAACTATAACATCATATTGGTGTACAAACCTGTACACTCCTACGGAAACATCCTTAAAACACACTCAACATGCCATTAATCACTGCAACATAATGCTTGTGTACATGTATCTACACCCCAACAACAAATCTGAAAAAAAAACAACTCAAAAACACACTCAACATGCCATGAATCACTGCAAGAGAATGCTTCTGTACAGGTACGTACACACCAATAACAAATGTGAAAAAAAAAACTGAAAAGACGAGGGTACCCAAATACACCATAATCTTTTAAATATCAACCTATAAGTCCTTTACCAAATTTGATCGTCTATGGACAGAGTCGAGACAACACAACAAATTCGGTTCACACTTCGTGTGATTGTCTATGGATCCGAGATCGAGACAATACAACAATAAGGTCACTTGTGTGATTGACTATGGATACAAGATCGAGACGATACAACAACAAAGTGTACATTATAATAGGTTCGTTAATAATCGAAACTCTATAGGATCAATATCAAGTGTTACGGAAATAACGTACAAGTGCAATTTACTTTAAATTATATAAACCAAATATAATTGCAGAATAGTAAAGTAAATGGCACAACAAGATTTTGTTAACAAGGAAACCGCAAATGTAGAAAAACCCCGGGACCTAGTCCAGTTTTTAAGACTCTCAAAATTAAGCCGCTATACCAAATCTAATACAAACTTCGTATAGTTGAGACCAAGCATACTACCCCTAGCTACTTAGTTTCGCCAGTATCCCTGCGAATTACAAGTCCTTTGGGTCGTATTCCAAACAACAAAGGAAGAATCTGTTTGGTAACCACTATAATCAATCTTGCTATAAGATATGTGAGTTGTTGGCAAAGTCTCTTATGTTTAATCTAATAAACTCATTTGTTTGGTTAGATCAATCTAAATGTTGATTACCAAAATAATAAAATTCTAGATTTATAATCAATCAATATAGATCTCAAAGAGAAATATAAAGCGATGCCAGTCTCACACAACTGATCTTAAAGAGAAACTATAAAGCGATGTGGATCTCGCGCAACTAATCAATCAATTCTATCAAAGATAAACTGATTCTAGTTGGATCCCAGTCGATCAAGGTTTATGCACTAAATCCACAAGATACGAAATGCGACAGCCCGGATTTACGGACTTCCAGCGCACACAGATTCGACCTTGTGGCACGAGTCCGATCCAACTAGCAAGTCCAAATTTCCGGACCGCCACTCGTGTAGGACCTGATTTTTCGTTTCAAAAGATTTTAATAAAATACAATACTCAACTCAAATGATATTTCTAAAATGAAATATAATAGTACTTTTAAAATTACAAAAATGTAAAATAATAATTACAAAATCAAAGTATATTAAAGTAAACCAACACTCTGGATTAATTCAAAATGCGCAAATCCCAAATCCCCATGATAAATAATAATTTCTTTTATGGCTAGTGTTTCTTCATTCTCTGTGGAAAAGGGAGGAAAAAGGGTGAGCAAACCACAGCGCAGTAGGAAGTTTCCAAAAATAATAGAGTGCATCGAAAATCAAACACATGCAACTGATACTATAATTAAAACCATGAATAAAAATTCATACTAATACTTACGTCATTTTAATCATAAATATTTAACATTTTCTTACTCAAGTCTTCAACCATAAAATCTAGATAATTAATCTAGTTGTCATAGTTATTCCGGTAAACAAACCACTACTATTCCCCGAACAGTCTTTTTTTTTTTTTTCAAATGATTCTTAATCTAGTTGTCAGAGTTATTCCGTAAACAAACCATTAATGTTCCCCGAACAGTCTTCCAAGGGTAGCCACCTGTGGTGGGATGCCATAATGGCCTGACATTTCAACAACAAATCAAAACTCAATTATTATGCATTAATATAATTTCTTTAACAAATAGAGAAAAAAAAATGCCTAGATCAATTGTTAAAATAAAAATCTAGAATAATGGTTAATAATCAATATGCAAAATTTCATAAATAAATCAATTCATACTAAGAAATCAATTCAATAAATTTAAAACAACCATCAGCATTATTAGCATGGAAATGAAAAAGAAAACAATATAATTATAATGCTAAAATAGGTTTTGATTTTTGTATTAGGTAGAAACCCCTACCTCAAAAGCCTTGCAAAAGAATCTTGATACAACACCTTTTCTTCTTCTTCTTTTTTATCCATAAATCAGATGATTTTATTTGTATCTTCTTGTATAGATAAAATTATGAGATGAAAAATAACTAATGAAAATAATGGGCGAAAGGGTTTGGTTTTCTTTTGTTGTTTTAGAAGGAAAATCAGAGATAAAAAGACAAAAAAAAAAAAGAGAGAGAAAATGATAGCTAACATTTTGTTTTCTTTTTGTTTCATTTTGTTATAAGCAACGCTCATTAAAAAAAATAGAAAAATAAAACCACAATGTCAATAAATCTTTTATCTTAGGCCATATTTTTTTTATCAAACCAACCACAAGCATGCAAATAAAACACATTGATTTAGATTTTAATTCCTGATTTAAAGTTTATTTCCTATAATAACGTGACAGCCCATGAATGCTATTTATTAATTGAGATTTACCAAAAGAAAATAAAACATCTTGTTTAACATGTATAATTATTCTTTCCATCCTAACACAAATAAATTCCTTAAATTATTATTAATGATATTTCTATTTTTATCCAAATATATCTTCCATACACCTAACATAATTTCACATTATATATTAAAGAAAACTCTTTTAATTTTGGAAAACGTAAATAAGGAAAAATCCATCTAATTTCACATTATCATATGTATATATTTAGTACTAATCAATAAATTTCCTAGTTTATCTTTATAAACTTATATACAAAATATATACATACTTTTTTACTTACCTATTAATTTATGGTTTCACCTATTTGCCACCCACAATTTTCCTATTTGCCACTCCCATAAATTACCACCCACATATTTCCTATTTACCACCCGTATACAATTTAAAATATCCTAAATACTACCTCTTGACTTTTTGTTTACACCCAAAAATAAAACCACCCAACAACTACTAAAAAAAAAAAAAACGTAAGTTACCAGTTTTTTTTTTCTCCACCTCCGCCCACCAACCATCGTCTTCTACTTCATCTCCACCCAGTGACCACCACCTTCCCCATCTTTTATTATTGGGAAATAAAAAAACCTTCACCCATCTTTTATTATTGAAAAATGGTATCTTTCTTACAAGTTCCTTTGCTTCATTTAGTTTCCCAAAGACGACACTGGGCAAAGGTTTTATCCGGAACAAAAGTTCCATGGATTCAAAAACTCTTTTAGCCTCCGTAACAAGACCAGCATGATTGCAAGCACAAAGAATACTAACTAGACTAGAGTTATATGATTTGGATATACACCATCATTTAACATCTTTGGCACCTACCATACATGTTTGCTAACGGATTACCAGCGAAATCAAAGATGAACCCTGATTTCAATATATGAACATGGATTTGTTTCCCTTGTCTCATAGTACTAGTACAAGCATTTGAAAGGCTACCGTAGACAAACCCATCAAGCGTGAAGCCCATATCAAGCATTTTTCGGAATGAGTTTAAGAGCGCGCGTCCTCTCCTTCCCCATGTTGGGCAAAGGCTGTGATCATGGAGGTAAAGCGTACCACATCTCGAGAAGTGTGTTCCTCAAAATATCTCATTGCTTCCATTAATAGCTTACACTTCTCATACGAATCGATCAGATTGTTGACGATGTAATCATCAGACTGAAATCCTGACAATTAAAACATGGACTTGTCTAGTCACAATATCGGTCTGCAAACTAGCAGTTGATTTAAGAACTGCTGAAAAAGTGGTTTGGTCGAAGCCAAGAATTATAAAAGTACACCAAATTTGTTGATCGTTAACTTGTTGGATGTTGATTCATCCAAAGTTTGGATATTTTGCCCTAAATTACTACATAATAATAATTTACAAAAAAAATCACCGATTAATTTGTTTGTATCACGATGAATTAGATGATAAAATATGGAGAAATAAATTTGTAATGATTTTTATGATAAAGGGGATTAATTAAGATGAAGAAAAATGGGTTTTCAATGAAAAGGTAATTAACGAAGAAGAAGAAATACAAGAGTGGTAATAGTTGTAGTCAAATTTAATTTGACTTCTGTAGGTGGTAAATAGGAAGAATAGAATTGAAAAGTAAAATCACTTTTAATATTTTGATAGAGGTGGCAAATAGGAAAACGGTGGGTGGCAAATAGGTGAAACCTTAATTTATATAAGAGATATGCACACATATTTTCATAAGAAACAACTCATTAAATTGCAAAAATAGATCAAATCTTTCATTTTCAATTATCTTATATTTAGAATCCATGTTATAATTAGCTAACTAAAAATAATATATCTCATTCGTAACATTAAGAAAAATGTCAAAAAAATAATTACATGTAACTACCAATCAATGCACCCATTGTTGCCATAATTAATTAAGTCTTAATCAATTAATTAATCAAAATAAAAAGATAAGTTAAATTTTCAAGATATACAACATAATCAATTAACATTTATTATTTTAAATTTTTTCGCAACCATAAGCATACTCATAATATTTATTCTTTACAAATTAATCTTTAGATTAAAATCCGAATAAGTAATATGGATAGCGTTTTAAACGCGAAAATCATGTTAAGAAAACTACGGGGTTTTACACTATTAACCCCTTAAAAAGAATTCGTCCCGAAATTCAAAACCAAAAATACAGGGTGTTACACGAAAACTAATAAGAATTATTCTTCGTCTTCAAATCTTCTATTGCCTTCAATAACCTGCACAACAACACTTAAATCCTCTTGTGAATCAATCACGCACAGAACGGAGGATGTTAACAATGGATTATCACGAGATGTCTTTAGATCCGAAGATGGTTCTAAAGATCCCGGCAATACTTTGATCTAGTTTGAGTGAGCCTTATATCCGAAGAGAAGGTTATCAAGAATAAACAAACTAGGTGCAATCAAAGTTTCAACAACGGTTAGTCAATCAAATCAATAATCGAAAACTACAATAATGATGCAATTATCTAGTTTCACACCAACGGTACTCGTAGAGCTTCTTGATCCCACAAAAGTCTTTAAACGAGCGGTCGTAAGAGATTTCGCCTAATTAGGGTACTCTCCTCTCTGGGTATACGGCTCCACCAGAAATAACAAGAAATGAAGTTTTCCTGGCTCTTAGGTTAGTTTAGAAGAAATGCAAACTCAGGTATTTATAGACCAAGGTTGTTTGTATAACAAGGAAATTCTAAAACCAAAAATATTCTCAGAATATGCATTAAAGTACCAAAATCCCGTTTTCCTATTTCCAATTAATGTTAACCAATATTTCCGAAAACTCTCATAGAAAACTTCTATTATTAGTCTAGCACATTAACTAATAATATTTTCCAGAGGATATGCTTTAATTGCTGGTAATTAAAACATATATGATGAAAATCATAATTGAATGCTTTTCACTTTTTCGGACCATGGATCACCTTGAGTATCAAGAAATATCTTTGAACAATAAATCATAAAAGTTATGTACATGTTCAAATATGTCGACATCTGTAAGCTTCTCATCTTGACAAACCCAAAACCCTAATTCACACACACCATGAAAACATATGTGAACCATTGATATTGGTTTTGTACATGTAGCCTATTAAACCATCACTCCAAAGTATGTTGTCACCGGTTATAAAATGGTTCCCAATATAGGCTGTAATTGGTTACACCTTTCTCCACAAAGTAGCTTGTGACCGGTTACACCTTGCTTTCCGAGTTATCTTGTGATTGGTTACACCTTGCTTCCCAAAGGTTGTTTGTGATCGATTACATCTAACTTCGCAATTCATCTTGTGATCGGTTATACATAGGTTCCAAAAGTAACTTGTAACCGGTTACAACTTGCATTCCAATATAGCTTGTGATCGGTTACACCTTGATTTTCAATGTAGCTCATGACCGATTACAACTAGCTATATTATATAGTCTATGACCGGTTATACCTCAAGTCTCAACAAAGTTAAGATAGGTTCTACCATACTCATCTTATATTGGTCATTCAAAAGATATTCAATAAAGAGCTTGACCAATCATGATTTCCTTTCGATTATGAAACAAGTTCATATATGTACTGAAAAGACGAGGGTACCCAAATATACCTCAATCTAAAACTTTTCCATCTATAAGTCCTTCCTCCGAAAGTAATTATCTATGGACTGAGTCGAGACAATACAACGAATCGGTTCACACTTCGCGTGATTGTCTATGGATACGAGATCGAGACAATATGACAAAAAGATAACTTGTGTGATTGACTATGGATACAAGATCGAGACAATACAACAACGAAGTATGATTACTTGATAGCAATCCTAATTACTTGATAGGATTGCTATCAAGTAATTAAGAATTAACGTTTGTGTATTTTACTTCTAATTATAATAAAAACAATTATAATTGCGGAAATAGAAAAGTAAAAGACACAACAAGATTTGTTAACGAGGAAACCGCAAATGCAGAAAAACCCCGGGACCTTATCCAGAATTGAATACTCTCATGATTAAGCCGCCATACAAAATCTAAACCAACTTCATATAGTTGAGACCAAGCAACTAAGCCTATAGTTCACCTAGTTCCCTCAGTATACCTGCGCCTCCAACTTGCAATAAGTCATGCACTTGGAACAATTCCTTTGGTTCGTATTCCAAATAGTAAAGGAACAACAAATCTGTTCGGTAACAACTCTTTTCAAACAACGTGATATGAGTTTGACAAAAGGCTCTTCCGTTTATCCCAATAAACTCCTTTGTCGGGTTCTTAGATCAATTTATTCAACAACTACCAAAGTAATTGTTTAGACTATGCAATCAATAATAGGATCTGATCAAGATACTAAATACTGATGCCAATCTACACAACTAATCAATCCAATCTATCAAAAGATAAACCGATCATAGTTGGATCCCCAGCCGATCAAGTTTTGTGCATACCAAAGATTATGAACTCAAATAAGAAATCTTCTTTGTCTTCAAATCTTCTTAGATCTTCAATAAACACCTGCACACAAACAACTTGAATCTCTTGTGATCAATCACACACAGGATGGAGTCTGTTAACGATGGATTATCGCAAGACGTCTTTATATCTACAAACAGTCTAAAGAACCCCGTCGATACTTCGATCTAGTTTGAGTGAATCTTATATCAGAAGAGAAGATTCTCAAGCATAAACAAACTAGGTGCAATCAAAGTTCAACAACCGTTAGTCAATCAAATCAATCGAAAACTAATAATAAACTGCAATTATCTAGTTTCCCACCAACAATACTCGTAGAGCTTCTCAATCCCAAAGAAGTCTTTGAAACGAGCGGTCGTAATAGATTTCGCCTAATTAGGGTACTTTCCTCTCTGAATAGACGGATCCACCAGTAACAACACAACAAGGAAGTTTTTGCTCAGCTCTGAGGATTAGTTTACTCGAAATGCAAACTTCAATATTTATAGACCAAGGAAGTTTGGACACCAAGGGATTTCCAAAACCGAATATTCTCAAAGATATGCAATAAAAGCCCAAATCGGTTTTCATAATTCCTAGAAATGCTCTGTCCAAATATTGACCGAAATCTCAATAGAAAATATCCAATTAGTAAATGCATATTGTAGATGCTGGATTTTCGACAAGGGGTAAAATCGTAAAACCATAATTATATATGCTCCTGATCCAGCAATCAGATGAGTATCGAGGCTCATGTTTTTTATCGAAAGTGTGAAAGCTCGTGCCACGAGAACCTCTTACTGAGAATACTGTCTCTCAGAGTATATGTAGATGTGTAGTCTCTCAGCTGAGGCAACGGCATATCTCATGAATACTGAGAAATTTCGGTGATCACTTTTATATATAATTGCAAGATTAGACGGCTCCTAGACGACTTGCCCGCTAGTATAGAGCAATAACGTCTTGAGGATGTAACAATGTTTTCCCGACTATATAAAAGAAATATGACGCTTCAACAAGCTCATATCACTCGATTCCTGAATAATTAATGCTCCTAGACGATCGTACTAGTATAGAGCCATCAATTAATTATTCTTAAATCATTAGATTCATTAACTGAATCCCGGGAAAATATTCAATGTTTTTCATAATATTTCGTTACTTCAATTTATGGTTCTTCCCAGCAGAATTCTATGGGTTAGTAATAAATATTCAACACACGGGCATCTGAGCAACTATCGAGTAAGCCCCGACAAAAATGGTGCAAGTGTACTCAGCAATAATACACCAACGAGCACCTGAATGCACGAACGAGCATTCCAAGATACGAAAGAACGATGAACCTATGCAAAATAGGAAGAAAATAATAAATAATAAAATATTAGTCAGGCGTTAGGGGATTGGGCTCACCGTCCGGCCAGTCGAGCCGTGACCAGTCCCACGTCCAAATTCTATATTTTATCATATTTTTATTATTTTCCTTGATCTCATGAAAATCTCTTCATTTGAGCAAATATCCTTCGTGTTAAGGAAACTCCTCAATTTCATGGTGTTTCCTTCACATCAAGGAAATAATATAAAATTGGGAAAGGTATCATGGGACCGTGTCTACTAGCTGGCCGGCTATGCCCTAGTTATGACCGGTCCCACACCTCATGATTCCTCATTGTTTTATTATTATTTCCCTAATCTCATGAAAACTCTTTGATTTCATGATATTTCCTTTAAATCATGAAAAATAATATAAAATTAGGGAAACTCGTGGGACCGGGCCCTAGCCGACCGGTCATGCCCTAGCCAACCCCACACGCCCTTATTTTATTATTAGTATTATTTTTTATGTTTCCTTGATCTCATGGAATTCCTTGATTTCATTATATTTCCTTCAAATCATGGAAATAATACATAAAATTAGGGAAAACTCACCGGACCGGGCCCTAACCGGCCGACCATGCCCAAGCTGGTCCCACACTCCCTTATTTTATTATTATTCGTTTCCCTCATCTCATGGAAACTCCTTCACCTCAAGGAAACTCCTTGATTTCAACAAAACTCCTTAGTTTCAACAATCTCCTTGATTTTATGATATTTCCATAAAATCATGAAAAAATATAACAAAATTAAGGAAATGCTACGGGACCGGGCTCAGTGGCCGGCCGGCCATGCCTTCGCCATAGCCGGTCTCACACTTCATGATTCCTTCATTTTATTATTATTTTCCTTCATCTCATGAAGTTTCCTCAGTTTCAGCAAAAATCCCTAATTTCTTCATATTTTCCCAAATGATTGCTCAAACGCACATCAGAAAATATCAAAATTCTCAGGACTGAGACATGAACACTTTGGTGACACGAGCATACTACCTTGACCGACCAAGGTTGGCTCTTTGGCTTGCAAGAGGCCGGTCCCATGTATTTTCATTATTTGACCTAATTTGTTCATATTAGGTTCAAACTCTTCCAAACAACTTGGAATTCCATAAAATGATCGTTAGTCGATCCCATGACCACCCAGGGCCGGTTTCATGACCCCTTGGTCGGTCCCTCATCTCTTCATAATTAATTAGGTTTTATCACCTAAGGCTCAGGCGAGCATTATTTTAATAAATGATTAAATCAGCATTTAATCGTCTTTTCATCAACAAATCAACAAGTCTTCAAGAGACCTTGGTATTTGCTCACTTGAGCATCTGGGCGCTACATGGTCGACCCATGATCCCATGTAGCCGGTCCCTCCTTCCGTGATTAATTTTCAATAAACCATCAATTGATCGAATTAGGGTTTTGAGTCCAAGGTTCATAATTCCAGATTCAAACACTAATAATTTTACGATGATCTCATGGTCAACATTTTATTAATTATACTTGGTTTAGTTGCCGGTATTTAAATTAATATTTTATTTGGTCATGCTTCATCAGACGAGCAACATTTGCTCAGATGAGCAATATTTGTTCAGACTAAGGAATATTGGTTCAATTGTCAATATTCAACAATCCATCGAATGAGCAATATTTGCTCACCTTAACTATCAACATTTATGTGAGAATCATACCTCTGTCTCAACAGACACGTTCAATTCATGAGTCTCAGAACATTTGCAAATCACGTTCGACTCAACAATACAAGGACTCATCGTCCCATGAAGTCATGAAGTCAGCAACTGACTAACTAAATCACGAGACATCAATCGTGTCACATGGGGGATATTAACTAGGGTTTTTGTCTGGCGGTCTACGGCATGTGTGTTCATACACACGATGAGAATGTGAGCAAGTCGTGCAATCAGTTGAAGGAGTTAACAAAGTAGTGGATGGAAAATCGACCAAGTCTCCGCACGTTGAGCAACTGGTTTTAACACGATTTCCACTTCTCCACTCTTTGATTCCATCAACTTTCACACTTCATGGGATCATGGTGTTTACAATTCTAGCAATATAAATAAGTTCCTGAATCATGATTGGAAAACAAGACAATCTCACGTCAAACAGACAATACGAGATTAACAACTCAACTTCTGAGAAATTACTCTCAACATAGCAAATTCAATCGTTCGGAACTTATCTTATTTCAGAATACACAACACACCTATAATCTTCGATCACCATTGATCTCACACATTTCTCAGCTTCCCTCCTACAGATCGACCCATCCTCTCTTGTGACCGAATTTACTCTGGAACGGCCATTGTCTTGGTTTAGGCAGGAGTACTACAGATTGATCTCTTGAATTCAAAGCACTCCCTTCTTGCAGTGCATCTGTATGAGGTTTAACAGTTCGCTCGGTTCAAGGAGTTTCCTCCGCACGGTCTTAGATCCAATTCAGTTACTCAAAACTCCAGCCAGAGTCTTTCAAATGGTGACGCTTCTCTGGCTCATCTGAATGATTCTGGTAGTATTCTTCATCCTTACTTTACTACTCCTTTCTCATCTATCAATGCATTTGATGGAGAAATTCCGTCATTAGCCGAACTGGCACGAAGGCAAGAAGTCTTGGAAAGAAACATAAATCGATTGAAAGCTGTGATCGATAATTTATTCAACTGCATGGTGGACTTGACAAGAATCTTAGGAGCTCAAGTTGTAGAACGCTCGTCTCTTGACACTGCTGACGCTAACCCTCAAGCCAACAACTTCACCACTTATGAAAAGCCGGTGGATCAGGAAGTTACACATCTGATCGAGAGTTTATGTGAGCTTCTACACTTCTCCAAAGATCAACGTACGAACACATTTGATGCACTTAACCAAATATCATCCAACGTGCAACTAATTCCACCATCTCCAGTCGTTGAAGTATCCATGGTGTCCGAACACTCGATCGACAACATCACATTCGGAGAAGAGGACCGCATGGCAGATGAAGGACATAACCGAGCCCAGTACGTAACCGGTTTTATCAAAGACTCTGAATTCAAGAGAGCTCTCGTTGATACATGTGCCTCTACAAATATTATCACTATGAAGACTCTCAAAGCGGCCAAGTTCCCACAGAGTAAGATTGTCCGCCATCCCATCCTGATGACAGGTTTTGAAGGAAACCAGATCCATACATATGGATATGCATACATAGACTTGAAGGTGGGTCCATTTCAATCAAAGACCAAGTTTCACGTGATCGAACAAGAGCCTGACTATCACATGATACTCGGACGACCATGGCTCCATGATAATAAAGTGGTTCCTTCATTATACCATCAATGCATGAAGGCTCTCGCTCAATAACAAAATCGTCGTATTGCGGCTTCATCATCTCCTTATGCCCCCGTATATATGACGCTGAATTCCTTGAGTTTCAAAAGGACATCCCTGAACCTCCAAACAAGATTTACAGCACTCCACTCCCAAGCTGGAAGTCCATTGAAGAAGTCGCGGACAAACCATCATCCTCAGGCGTTAAGTCGATTAAGTCATTTGCTATACCAATTAAGTGCCGCAAGGATCGGGTCTCAACTCAGGATCTAATTTCATAACCAAGTCATGATGCGGAGGGGAGAATCATTTACCATCGATGCAAAGATTAGCAATTAACATGGGAGAACGATGAAAAGTCTCCCCGCCCCGAAGAATCATGTCAAAGCGAACCGTCACTCGAAGAAGAGGTTCAAGATGCTCCACGACAATTGCAAGACGGCACCGAATCCACTACTGATGATCTCAAAACAATCAACATTGGGACAGAAGATGATCCAAGGCCAATCCTAATTAGCTCAGCATTGTCGCCAGAAGAACGGGGCGGAACTGATAAACCTATTGAAATAGTATCAAGATGTCTCCGCCTGGACGTACGAAGAAATGCCTGGTCTAGACGACAAATTGGTTACTCATCATCTGCACATCACTCCCGGCTCCAAAGCTGTCAAACAACCGCCTAGACAATTCAGACACGAAGTCGAGGAGCAAATCAAAGTCGAGATCCAGAAACTACTAGCAGCAGGATTCATCAAGCCTATTCAATATCCAACGTGGCTAGCAAATGTTGTTCCTGTCAAGAAGAAAAATGGTCAAATCAGATGCTGCGTCGATTTCAGGAATCTGAATAAATGTTGTCCGAAGGATGATTTTCCCTTACCCAACATTGATATGCTCGTCGATGCAACCAGTGGTCACGATATGTTCTCTTTCATGGATGGTTACAGTGGATACAACCAGATCAAGATATACGAGCCTGATGCCAATAATACTTCATTCTGTACTCCCATTGGGAATTTCCACTATACTGTGATGCCCTTTGGATTAAAGAATGCAGGTGCCACTTATCAACGAGCTATGACTGCCATATTCCACGACATGATGCACAAGCAAGTGGAAGACTATGTTGATGATGTGGTGGTGAAGTCGAAGACTCGAGCATCCCACCATGAAGTTCTAAGACAAGTTTTTGAAAGATACAGAGAATACAAATTAAAGATGAATCCTCTGAAGTGTGCTTTTGGTGTTTCCTCCGGAAAGTTTCTAGGATTCCTGGTCACGGCAGAAGGAATCAAAGTCGATCCAGACAAGCTGAAAGCTATTACTACCATGCCTCCTCCACGTACTGTGAAGGAACTGCAGAGTTTTATGGGAAAGGTTAATTATATTCGACGCTTCATTCCTGGATTAGCTCAACTCATTGCTTCGTTTAACCCTATACTGAAGAAATGAGAAAGTTTTACATGGACAATCGTTCAACAAGAAGCATTCCAGAAAATACAGCAGATACTATTATCACCTACTGTCATGAAATCTTCGGTGCAAGGACGACCACTGATACTTTACACAGCTTCCAGTGATGTCGCTATCGGAGCATTCCTTGCTCAAGAAGACGACGAAGGCATCGAACGACCGATCTACTGCTTCAGCCGTACAATAAGAGACGCTTAACTCCGATACCCAAAGGCTGAAAGAGCATGTCTAGCATTAGTGCATGCAATTCAGAAATTCAGGCATTATTTACTATCCAACAGGGTCGTACTCGTTTCCAAAGAAGACCCTATAAAATTTCTACTATCAAATCCAGCCTTGGTAGGGAGACCAGCAAAGTGGCTACTTCAGATGTTAGAATTTGACATAGCTTGTACACCGCCTAAAGCAATCAAAGGTCAAGCAGTTGCAGACTTGCTCGCTGCTTTTCCAGGGGAAGATGCAACAATATTACATGAAGATGTACCCGGTGAGTTTCAAGATATCTTAGTTATCAAGGAAGAAACATGGCTTCTATACTTTGATGGATCCGCCACCCCTAGCAACGACACCGGAGGAGCGGGCGTAGTGCTAGTATCTCCATCTGACGAAGTTCTATCACATTCGTTCAAGTTGGATTTTCACTGCACCAATAAGTCGGCAGAATATGAAGCTTTCTTACCAGGATTATCCCTGGCCAAGCAAGCAGGAGAAATGCACCTTGAGATAAGAGGAGATTCAAAGCTACTGGTCAATCAAATGAATGGAACATACTCTCTTAAAGAGATCACGATTGCTCCATTCAGAACTGAAGCTCAGCGGCTATTAACTCATTTCGCTGATGCAACTATTATCCATACTGGACGAACTAACAATAGGCATGCCGACTGCCTAGCAACTCTCGCTTCTAAGTTGCAATTCGAAGGGGCAGAGAAAACAATCACGGTACAGAGGCGTACTGTGTCATCTACCTGGCTTGCTCAAGTCGAAGACATTCAAGCAGACGATTGGCGAGCACCCATTATTCATGAATTGAGTAGTTCTCTTTCAGAAGGGAAAGTCAGCCTAAAGGAATTGAAAAATTATTTCTTACTTCATGGAGCGTTATACTATCGAAATGCTGATGGGTCCTTATCACGATGCCTTGGAAACGACGAAGCAGACGAACAACTCAAATGCATACATAAAGAGGTTTGCGGATAGACATTGGTGGTGACACTTTACAAAAAACTTCAAAGGATGGGATATTATTGGCCTTCCATGGAGGCTCAATCGAGAATCTTGCAAAAATCTTGTCCCAATTGTCAGACGCCTCCTCACCACTTAGAAGCCTTGACAGTTCATCACACTGGGGACTGGAGAGAACCTTACATCAAGTACCTCTGGGACAATGAATTGCCATTGGAAAAGAAAGAAACAGTCAAACTCATTCAGACAGCTAAAAGATTTATCTTTCTTGACGGAATCTTATACCTCTGTTGATGGTGGATTTTTGTTCAAGGCTAAAATTGTAAAATCCAAATTTAATACGCCGACATCTGCAGAGGATAAGACTATTTGATAAGTGATGAATACTTCTTCGCTTTATTAATTCACCTAGAATAGAGCATGTGGCAACAATCCAAAATATTCTGTGAATTAAATACACAAAATTCACCTAGAATGGAGCATGTAGCAACAATCCCAAATATTTCTGTGAATTTTTAGCATTATTTATAATGCATGATTTGCCTAGTATTTCTGTGTTGTTCCATCAGAACTCTCATTATTGGTGCGGCATGACGACTGAGCGTTGTTCTTAGCATAGTAACACGAATCTCCAAGTGTCAATGGTGAGGCATGCACGAAATACCCGTACATGCTACATCTCTCGGTGTGTTATATTAGCCCGATTGAGCATATTTAATTTCCTAAGGGAAATCTAGACTGTCCATATCAGTCTCAGAAACGATCACGGCCACGCGAGTTGACCGCATGATTTAACCAGCCTAGACGAACCCTAGCGGGAGTAGGCTATCGCCGTGATGACCACCAACGGGCCTATTTACGCCCGGCCGGTCGAACATTAAGCTTCACTTCCCGGCGTGCCAAAACGCCATCCCCAAAATAGGGTGGCCCCGCTTGCTTTGGAAGAATCTCGAATGAGCAAGACCGCTTAAGACAGTCTCAAGATGATCGTGATCGTCCAACTTCACTAGCTGATTAGACGGCTCGAGATCACACCATGAAAGATGGAGGAGGCGCCAACATGCACATTGGCGGGCCCACTCTATCCCTGCCCGTCGGTTTTCTCACGACCAAACCTTGGAGCAATGAACGTTTGCTTGAAACAAGGCTGGCGTGATGCTTTAAAGGCCGCGGAAATTCCACTAGTGTCTTAAATCGATCACGACCATCCAACTTCGCAATCATGATTGGATGACTTAGATCACGCATAGGACCATGAGATAGGTATGGATACGTTCACCTCGACCCAACGTGAGCCCCACATGGTCGGCTTCCCCAAAAGATGAGCATAACTTGCCAAACCGTTTGGCCAAAATCGTGTGTACGTCTTTGTTTTCAAAACCCTAATTAGGGTTCGTGGCGCCGCATAACTCGTCATAGATTCGATCACGACCATCCATCTTCGCAAGCTTGGATGGATGGTATATATATAGACTTAAAAGGTCCCCCAAGCATGTCAACATGATCACCGTGGGCCCACCTTTGCGTGGAGCTGGTCGGCCTAGGAAGATTAGGACTCGATGACCTCGAAACGCGCACCCGAAAGTGGCATGCTGAGCGGCTTCCAAATCCTTTGCGGCAATGGATTTCTGCCGCAAATCGATCTCGACCACTCACCTTTGCCGGTCAAATTAAGTGGCGTAGATCGCACCTTCATGAGACAAAGAGGTATGGGCATATACACTGGCATGCCGTCTACACGAATGCTTGGTCGGCCCCACCAAAACTTGTGCCCAAATTCGAATTCGGTCAAGCATAGGAGTGATGCTCGCGCACTTCTTAAAACCCTAAAAACCCATCAACGGTCGCAGATGAGGGTCTTAAACCATCTCGTCCATCCAATTTCGCTAGCTTGGTCGGACAGCCTAGGTTGAAAGCTAAACGACCAGTGAGGCATCCTGATGATTACCATCCGCCACTCTTCCACAGGGAGTGATCGGCCAGGAGATAGCTCGCCCATGCAGCCTCCAAATGATCACTCGAAGATGTTTGGACGTGATGCTATTTTAAGACGCTTGGTCCGCAACTTATTAGGTCAGGCTTTAAAACATCGATGCTTCATACATGCTGATTGTTTGCTATGCATTACATGCATTGAGCATACACGATATTTCATAAATATCAAATCCTTAGTTATTTTAGCATCACATGCTACTTTCTACAGTGGGTCCCACGATCCACTCATTCGAGACATCAAACATGTCACAAATGGGGGATACTTATCGGGGTATTGGTCTCGGCGGTTTACAAAGGCAACGCGCCATCACAAGAACGTGTCAGGAGACATGGACGATTAGCGATGATGAGGGAAGTGGGCTAAGACGTGATCGTGCAATCACCCATACGACCCCACTACTTCATCACTCAACTTCCTCCACTTCCTACGAGATGAGGGTTTGCGCTCAATGACTTGTTAAATAGGTCCTTTGTCTATTTCCAAACAACACAAACAAGCACAGAAAACCAAGTGTTGTCATTCGTATCCAGAAAACACCTGAACTGATAGCTTACATCATTGCAAGCCAGTTCCTCTTTCTGATACAAGTCATAAACAGCCAACACCTTTACAGTCTCAACACCTTCTTCGCTTCCCTCCCTAAGATCAACCCCATCTCCTTCACTTTGTGACCGAACCAAGTCTGGAACAGCCATTTCTTGTTTTCGGCCAGAATTGCACAGATTGATCTCTCGAATCAAAAAGCACTCCCATGCAATGCATTTGTTTAGGGTTTAGATTCATTTCTCATCCGCACACACCCAAAATTACCGAAACCAGCAGAAATAGTTTTCACCCATAAACAATTGGCGACTACAGTGGGAGATTAATCTCTCGGTTGCAATCTCATGATTTTCAAAAAGATGGTTGGCCACAGGGATGATTCTACCGCGACGGATCTCAGCCAGAATCCCTCAAACGGTAATGTTTCTCACCCTACTTTGAACAATTCTATTTATAGCGAATCTTCATATTTCAATACCCCCATTATCTCTGTCGCTTCAACCGATGGAGAAATCCCAACTCTGGCTGAGCCGTCACAGAGGCAAGAAATTCTGGCAAGCAAGGTAGACCGGGTAAAAGGAGCGATCGATAACTTGTTCACCTGCTTGGTACACGTGACGAGAATTTTAGGAGCAGAAATGGTGGAACGCCAAGCGGACAATCCTCCTCAGGTTAATAGTTTCACTATGAACCAGAGACCAGTGTACCAGGAAACACCTTCTCTAATGGAAAGTTTATGCGAACTTTTACACCTCTCGAAGAATCAATGGGCAGAGACGTTTGCTGCAATCAACCAGATAGCCCTAGATGTACATTTAGCCCCTTTGCGTCCAGAAATCTCGAAAACGCCAGAGATGTCTGTGAATAATGTCACATTTACAGAAGACGACATGATAGCGGAAGAAGGTCACAACCATGCCCTACACGTTACTGCATGCATCAAGGATTCAGAGTTCAGGAGGGCCCTCATCGACACGGGAGCGTCTTCGAATGTGATTACTCTCAAGACTCTCAGGACAGCCAAGGTTCGCCCAAGCAAGATCGTGCGACAGCCTACCATAATGACAGACTTTGAAGGAAACCAAACCAACACGTACGAGATTGTCCCTTCGACGTATCACCAATGCCTGAAGACTATGCTAAATAAGGAAGTCGTTCGTATTCCTGCATCGTTGTCTCCTTACGCACTGATATGGGGAATGAAATTGTTTGAACCAAGGGAAGCTACGCGGGAAGGATCAGACAAAGTTCATTGCATCCCACTCCCCACGTGGGCGCCAATCCAGGAGGACCGACTTGCATCATTGAGGGCTAAGCCCCACGATGCATCTATTCTGACAAGACGTTCTTCTTCATCCGGTGAAGCCGCGACCCACGTTCACACTAAGAGGGAGCGAAATTTAGTGGCGAGCCGTGATCAGAAAGGGAAAACTGTATACCGATGCCGCTGTTAGCAATTAGCAAGGGAGACTATTACCCAGTCTCTCCGCCCAATGGAATGCTACAACAAGTTGGGGCCACAAGAAGAAGTGTTAGACGCTCCACGACAGCTGCAAGATGGCACCAACTCCACAATTGATGAGCTCGAAGTCGTTAACATCGGGAATGAGGAATCTCCTAGGCGTATCTCCATCAGCTCGACCTTGTGTACGGATGAATGCATGAAACTCGTGGAACTTCTCAAAGAGTACCAGGACATATTCGCTTGGACGTATGAAGAAATGCCCGATTTAGATGAAAAATTGGTCACCCATCATCTACACGCCATACCTGGATCCAAGCCGGTCAAACAATCTCTGAGGCAATTCAGGCACGAGATCAGGTGTTGCGTGGATTCCAGAGACTTGAACGATTGCTGCCCCAAAGACGATTTTCCTCTGCCTAACATCGACATGTTGGTAGATGCCACCAGCGGACATGGCATGTTCTCCTCCATGGATGTAGGTAGCGGCTACAACTAGATAAGGATGTATGAGCATGATGCAAGTAAGACAGCTTTTCAAACCCCTATTGGAAACTTTTATTATACCGTAATGCCATTCGGTTTGAAGAATATCGGTGCGACGTATCAACGCGCTAGGACGGCAATCTTCCATGATATGATGCATAAGCAAGTTGAAGACTACGTGGATGATATAGTAGTCAAATCCAAAACTCAAGTTATCCTCACAATGCCGCTGTCGCGAACCGTGAAGGAGCTCCAAAGCTTCATGGTAAAGGTGAATTCGACATTTTATATCTGGTTTAGCCCAGCTCGTTGCTTCATTCACTCCCTTGCTGAAGAAAGGAGCAAGTTTCGTTTGGACCGCATTACAACAGGAAGCATTTCGGAAGATTCAACGAATATTGTCATCTGCAAATCATCACAAAGGGTTCGCCTATTATGTCAGCCTGGACAAGAGCAAGCACGGGACATCTTCCGATCTCTGGAGCCGACACCTCAAGGGAGTAGCCTCAAGAAGATAGCGATGTACGCATCATCATGACGAGGAAGAATCCGCAGCTTGGGAGAATCACTCTGTCAGACTTAAGAGGAATGCTTCAGTGAAACAACGAACACCCAAATGATTATGTCGAGAGTTCCCGGATTCAGGCACTGGAGGGTCACGATCCGAATGTGACTTAACAACAAGTGGTGTAATTGTGCATCAATAGGATGGTACCTGTCAATCGTGCTTTTTCGAAGAACCCGCGCTTTAAGACATCCGTGAAGCTGCTAAATCAGTTGCGACCTGTCCTGCTAGAAAGAACAAGCCTGTCAGTAATGAAGGGCCTCATGATGTTCGTGGAAGCATGCGTCTCACCAACAAGCAATACAACCTTCGGCCTTCTGTAAGCAGTTTTGCTGAAGCAGCAAGAGGAAAACCTCCGAGATAGAACATCATGCGCGCCCAAAATCGCTGACTCCAACTCCAGTACCACATGCATGACTGCCACAATAATGAAACAACGTCCAAGATATTCCATGTCTGGCTCAACGGCAGCAACACCAATAAGAGACGCTTTCAGAATTTCGTCTCCCGTAGAAGAAGTAGCTGCGTTACCAAAGGAGATTGCACCTGGGTCTTAAGAGGTACATACAAATTCTCCATGTAAAGAGCTTCATCATTAGTTAAGTCATTCGTATGAAGGAACTTCCCTACTCCTCAAAGACACGATCCAAAGATGATAATGGCAAAGGAGTATGACTGGAGACTGCTTAGCACTGCCCATCTCAAAGATGGTAAATTTAGAGAGATGCAAGCATGTTATCATTCCAAGATGTCCAAAGACGAGGATATAATCAAGAGAGTAGACGTATTGTCAAAGGCCAATGATATTCCTGGACGTCTATGAAACACAACGAAGACGTAAAGACGACCTCATGAAACCCGGCGTGACAACATCTATCAAGTCGAAGGCTCAGTGGATACTCGTAGCGTGGGACTGTCTCCCTCTTTTTCATTCCTTGAGGCAACATCAAGAATCTATCGGTTCCATTATTAGATTCTCCTCTGATAACGATACAAGCTTTACCACTTTATAAAGACCGCCAAGTTCGTGCCCGTAGCTGTCACGCCTCTTCCCCGCTGACCTCTTCGATCACAACTCATGCAGCTAAGAACCGTTGTTCATTTTTTGATACCAGTGCCCGAGCTTCACCATAGCAACAACCACTACGGATAGAGGTAATCCGAACTTCTGCATATTTTATTTTCCCACAGAGAAGTAATAGAGTCACGGAAGAGAAATGGCGATATCTTTATTATGGTAAACCCACCGACCATACAAGATACACCATATAAATCATGCTTGGGGACTGAGGCTCAGCATGAAAATCCTTCGCCGTCAGTCAAGGACTTCTTCAGCACAAGAGAGAGGGTCAATCAAGGAGCATGTAATTCGCAAGGGAAAATTGAACTTCAGAGGAAGCCGCTTCAACGCTCTCTTCAGGAGCCACCTCGACGTTCGCTTTAGAAGCCGCTTCAACGCTCTCTTCAGAAGCCGCTTTAATGCTATCTTCAGGAGCCGCCTCGACGTTCGCTTCAGAAGCCGCTTCAACGCTCTCTTCAGGAGCCGTCTCGACGTTCGCTTCAGAAGCCGCTTCAATGCTCTCTTCAGGAGCCGCCTCGACGCTCGCTTCAGAAACTGCTTCAACACGCTTTCCGAAAGCTACATCAACGTTCTCTTTGGGAGCTGCTTCAACATCTTTTTCAGAAATTGCTTCAACAACCTTTTAAGGATATTCCTCATGATAGGGCTCGTCCACATCGGAGTTGGGGATTATGGTATAAACCGACATCATGTTAGGGGAACGCTCACCTGGACGCCTCTTGAACGTGACATGCTCCAAGGGAAGGACGACCCATCTCTCCTGGTAACATCTAGCTTTGTCTCATAAGTTTTATCTTTATTTGTCACCATCTCATGCCTACCCCACAATAATGCAACCATTTTGTGCTAGGCAGGGGACTTAATGTTGATGGTGGATTTTTGTTCAAGGCTAAAATTGTAAAAGCCAAATTTAATACGCTGACATCCTGCAGAGGATAAGGCTATTTGATATGTGATGAATACTTCTTCGCTTTATTAATTCACCTAGAATAGAGCATGTGGCAATAATCCCAAATATTCTGTGAATTAAATATACAAAATTCACCTAGAATGGAGCATGTAGCAACAATCCCAAATATTCTGTGAATTTTTAGCATTATTTATAATGCATGATGCTTATGGGTGAAAACTATTCCTGCCGGATTTGGTAATTTGGGGTGTGTGGATGAGGAATGAATCTAAACCCCTAAACAAATGCACTGCGCGATGAGTGTTTGTAGATTCGGAAATCAATCTGTGCAAGTCCGGCCTAAACCAAGAAATGGCCGTTCCAGACTTGTTTCGGTCACAAAGTGAAGGAGATGGGGTTGATCTTAGGGAGGGAAGCGAAGAAGGTGTTGAGATTGTGAAGGTGTTGGCTTGCTTATGACTTGTAACAGAAAGCTGAACCGGCTTATAGGATGCAAGCTATCAGTTCCGGTGTTTTGTATTAACACTTGGTTTCTGTTTTTTGTCTGGACTTGCTCTTGTTTTTGTCCTGTGTTGGAAAATAGGGAGGAGAACCTATTTATACAAGTCATTGAGCCTTATTCACATCTCTCGTGGGAAGTGGAGGAAGTGGAGTGATGGAGTAGTGGAGGTGTGTGTTGGTATTACACGACCAGTCTTGCCCACTTCTCCTGTCATCTCTAACCGTCCATGACTTCCTGACACGTTCTTGTGATGGCGCGTTGCACGCTGCACGCTATAAACTGCCAGACCAATACCCAAAGTATGTATCCCCCAGTTTGTGACATGATTGATGTCCGGAATGTGTGGATCGTGGATCCACGAAAGGTAGCATGTAATCTTTGAATTGAATAACTGCGTTATTCGGGAAGTTGATACTTGTGAAGTATCATATGTATTTTATGTGAGTCGCATCCCTGGTGTGGTAGAGTGATGGGTGGTGATTACCATGACGCCTCACCGACCAGTTAACTCCTGACCAGGGTTGTATAACCAAGCCGGTGAAGTTGGACGGACGAGATGATCTTTGAGACACTCATCTGCGACCGTTGATGGAATTAGGGTTTTGAAGAGGTGCGCAAGCATCACTCTTCAGCTTGGTCGAAACCAAGCATGGGAAGGGTTTTGGATAGGACCAGACCAGGCATGCGTGTAAACAAAGCATGCCGGTGTACACGTCCGTACCTCTCTGTCCCATAAAGGCGCGATCTAGGCCACTCGATTTGACCGGCAAAGAGGAGTGGTTGAGATCGGTTTGCATGCGTAAATCCATTACCGCAAAGGAATTGGAATCCGCGTGACATGCCTAGTTTGGACGCGCGTTCCAAGACGACCAATCTTGGTCGGTCTTGGTCGATCAGTCTGGCGTGTAGGTGGTAAGCTGGTGTTCACGCCAATACCTGAATATCCCATGAAAACGTGATCTGAGCCATCCAAATCGTCCCGGCGAAGTTGAGCGGTCGAGATCAGTTTGCGGTTTGGGAGGTGCGACCACGCTAGTTTGGGCGCGCGTCTTGGAATGACCAGGCGTGATATGCCTTGGCCGATTGGGTGAGGGGATAGATGGGTCCACGGTGGTCATGCTGGTATGACCGGACCTGCTTAATCTAATCTTGGACCCTCCATTCATCATAGGAGAAGATGGACGCTTGTGATGCTCAAAACCCTAATTTTGGGTTTCAAGGCCGTGCGTCAATGCTTCATTCGGCGTTCGAATTGGGATAACCAACCATGGTTGGTCCTGACCGATTGGTCAGGTATGTAGGCGGGCCCATGGTGATTGTGTTGACATGCTCTGGGCCCTTTGAATCTTCATCTACACCCTCCATCTATTCCTGCGAAGATGGATGGTTGAGACTGTTTTGCGACACATGTAATATGCCGCAAACCCTAATTTTAGGGTTTTCCGCCCATACTGCTATGGTTTGGACGTTTTGGCAAGCTAGGCCAATCTCTGGGGAGGCCGACCATGCGGGGTCCGCGTCGGTTCGGCAGTGGATATTCCATACCTGCTTGGGGGTGATGGAATTGATCTAGGTCATCCAATCATGCTTGTGGAGTTGGATTACTGTGATCATATCCGGACTGATACGGTCAGTCCGAATGCTCAATCGGGCAGTATAACACACCGAGAGGGGCTCAATCGGGCTAGTATAACACACCGAGAGTCAGCCTGTACGGGTATTTCGTACATGGTTTCATTATAATGCTTGGAGGTTCGTGTTGCTCTGTAAGAGCAATACTCGACGGTCGTCATGCCGCACCGATAATGAGTACAGGAAATACAAGGCTGATTGCGCATTAATTAATAATGCTAGAAATTCACAGGGTATATGGGATTGTTGCTACATGCTCCAACCTGGATGAATTTCGTGTATTCACAGAATGGGATTGTTGCCACATGCTCCATTCTTGGTGAATTAAGTGAGGGAGTATCCAACACTTATCGATGGCCTTATCTTTTACAAGATGTCAGCGCATAATTTTCTGGTTTTTTACAATTTTAACCTTAAATGAAAATCCACCATCAACACATGATTTGCCTAGTATTTCCTGTGTTGTTCCCGCAGAACTCTCATTATTGGTGCGGCATAACGACTGAGCGTTGCTCTTAGCAGAGTAACACGAATCTCCAAGTGTCAATGGCGAGGCATCCACGAAATACCCGTACATTCTACATCTCTCGGTGTGTTATATTAGCCCGATTGAGCATATTTAATTTCCTAAGGGAAAGATAGACTGTCCATATCAGTCTCAGAAACAATCACGGCCACGCAGGTTGACCACATGATTTAACCAGCCTAGACGAGCCCTAGGATGAGCAATCTATCGCCGTGATGACCACCAACGGGCCTATTTATGCCCTGGCCGGTCGAGCATTACGCTTCACTTCCCAGCGTGCCAAAACGCCAGACCCAAAATAGGGTGGCCGCGCTTCTTTGGAAGAAGCTCGAATGAGCAAGACTGCTTAAGACAGTCTCAAGATGATCGTGATCGTCCAACTTCACTAGCCTGATTAGACGGCTCAGATCGCACCATGAAAGATGGAGGAGGCGCCAACATGCACATTGGCGGGCCCACTCTATCCCTGCCCGATCGGTTTTCTCACGACCAAACCATGGAGAAATGAATGTTTGCTCGAAACAAGGCTGGCGTGATGCTTTAAAGGCCGCGGAAATTCCACTAGTGTCTTAAATCGATCACGACCATCCAACTTCGCAAGCATGATTGGATGGCTTAGATCACGCATAGGACCATGAGATAGGTATGGATACGTTCACCATCGACCCAACGTGGGCCCCACATGGTCGGCCTCCCCAAAAGAGGAGCATAACTTACCAAACCGTTTGGCCAAAATCGTGTGTACGTGCTCTTTTCAAAACCCTAATTAGGGTTCGCGGCGCTGCATAACTGTCGCAGTTCGATCACGACCATCCATCTTCGCAAGCTTGGATGGAGGGTATAGATATAGACTTATAAGGTCCCAAGCATGTCAACATGATCACCGTGGGCCCACCTTTGCGTGGAGCTGGTCGGCCTAGGCAGACTAGGACTCGATGACCTCAAAACGCGAGCCCGAAAGTGGCATGCTGAGCGGCTTCCAAATCCTTTGCGGCAGTGGATTTCTGCCGCAAATCGATCTCGACCACTCACCTTTGCCAGTCAAATTAAGTGGCGTAGATCGCACCTTCATGAGACAAAGAGGTATGGGCATATACACCGGCATGCCGTCTACACGCATGCCTGGTCGGCCCCACCAAAACTTGTGCCCAAATTCGAATTCGGTCAAGCATAGGAGTGATGCTCGCGCACTTCTTAAAACCCTAAAAATCCATCAACGGTCGCATATGAGGGTCTTAAACCATCTCTTCCGTCCAATTTCGCTAGCTTGGTCGGACAGCCTAGGTTGAAAGCTAAACGACCAGTGAGGCATCCTGATGATTACCATCTGCCACTCTTCCACAGGGAGTGATCGGCCAGGAGATAGCTCGCCCATGCAGACTCCAAACGATCACTCGAAGATGTTTGGACGTGATGCTATTTTAAGACGCTTGGTTCGCAACTTATTCGGTCAGGATTTAAAACATCGATGCTTCATACATGATGATTGTTTGCTATGCATTACATGCATTGAGCATACACGATATTTCATAAATATCAAATCCTTAGTTATTTTAGCATCACATGCTACTTTTTACAGTGGGTCCCATGATCCACTCATTCGAGACATCAAACATGTCACAAACTGGGGGATACTTACTGGGGTATTGGTCTGGCGGTTTACAGCGTGCAACGCGCCATCACAAGAACGTTTCAGGAGGCATGGACGGTTAGCGATGATGAGGGAAGTGGGCTAATACGTGATCGTGCAATCACCCATATGACCCCACTACTCCAACACTCAACTTCCTCCACTTCCTACGAGATGAGGGTTTGCGCTCAATGACTTGTATAAATAGGTCCTTTGCCTATTTTCAAATAACACAGACAAGCACAGAAAACCAAGTGTTGTCATTCGTATCCAGAAAACACCAGAACTGATAGCTTACATCATTGCAAGCCAGCTCCTCTTTCTAATACAAGTCATAAACAGCCAACACCTTCACAATCTCAACACCTTCTTCGCTTCCCTCCCTAAGATCAACCCCATCTCCTTCACTTTGTGACCAAAGCAAGTCTGGAATGACCATTTCTTGGTTTAGGCCAGAATTGCACAGATTGATCTCTCGAATCAAAAAGCACTCCCGTGCAGTGCATTTGTTTAGGGTTTAGATTCATTTCTCATCCGCACACACCCAAAATTACCGAAACCAGCAGAAATAGTTTTCACCCATAAATAACCGCAAAAGCTTCGGTGGGAACTTACTGAGATGCTTATCTGAGCATGAAATCCCAACAATCTTTAAAGAGATGCACGATGGAGAACATCAAGGAAAAAGGAAATTATTTCTCCAAATTCATGAGAAATACTACTGGCCGACCATGGAAGACGATGCAGCTGCGCACGTTCAGAGGTGTCATCCACACTCCTTGTCTTCCTCTGAATTCTGTGAATAGTCCATGGCCTTTCTATAGATGGGGACTGGATATCATCGGGAAAATCAATCCAGCATCTTCGAAGCAGCATGAATACATCATCACTGCAACTGAGTATTTCACCAAATGGGTTGAAGCTATCCCTCTTCGAAGCACCACTGGAGTCACGATTGCAGCCTTCATCAAAGAATACATAATATGTAGATTCGGTGTTCCTAAACACATTGTCATTGATAATGGAACTCCTTTTGCCAACAAGCACGTGACGGAATTGCTCGAGGAATACGGCATCAAACAAGTTTTCTCCACGCCATACTATCCCCAAGGAAATGGACAAGCAGAGAGCACCAACAAAACTTTGATCCGAATTCTCAGTCGAAAAATTCATGATAATCCGCGAACGTGGCATGAGAAATTTCCTATGGCTTTATGGGCTTATCGAACCGCACCAAGAATCTCGATCGGGACTTCACCATACTCTCTCGTTTATGTAGCCGACGCCATACTCCCAGCAGAAATCAAAATTCCTTCAGCAAGGACTGCAATAGCCAGTGGAGTACAATGGGACGAGGCCGAAGTGTCCAACTCAAGAATTGCTGAACTGGACATGCTTGAGTCAAGGAGAGCTAAGGTAGAAAAATACGTAGAAGCATACAAACAAAGGATCTCCAGAGATTACAACAAAATGGTAAGACCTCGAACATTCCAAGTAGGAGATTTGGTATTAAAGACTGCAAAACACATTCAACAAGATTTGTCTGCTCCTAAGTTCTCTCTGAAATGGGAAGGATCATATGTAGTCATCAAAGCAGTATCCAGTGGATATTACAAGATCTTAGCTATCAATGGGGGAGTGGAAGGAAATATCATCAACGGAAAATGGCTCAAAGCATATTACGCCTGATCCGTAGAAAACCATTACCTTTTCATCATTTCAAGCATTTCTCAAAATGTAATTTATATTCCTCCAAAGAGTATGCAAAATACTCCCTTGTTCATTAAACATTTCATAAATGAACAAAAAATTTCTTTCATACCACGATCAATTATTCTACCTAAAGAAAAGACCTAAACCTATTCAAAAAACAATAATCGTAAATGCTCACTCACATCAAACCATCTAGCAAAGAGTAATTTTTATAGACAACCATGTCAAGCTTCTTTTGGAAGTTTTTGGTCTTCACCTTCAAGTCCTGAACAGCTTTCTTAACTCTTGCCGACTCCAAGGCAAGTGCCTTCTCCTCTTCCAGAAAGACAGTTGTGGTGAAAATTGCTTCAGCAGCGGCCGCTGCCCTGTCAACTTTGATCATCTCGAGCCGACGGCGAAGCCAAATTACATTGAACTGCAAGGTTTCACAATTCGATATCATGTCATCCCATCTGTGAAGTTCATGATTCTTAACGTCTCGCAGATTCGTGTCCATCATCTCTTCAATGATCGGTAAAACCCCTCCTGACCGTCGGCAAGAAGCCTCTCCACACCTCGGTAGTGGCAATGTGTCCGTATCGTTTCCATATTTTGGTATACAAATACGCGTGACACCTGGGAATGACGAAGCCGCCAACTACCTCGTTATCCGGGAAATTGTTGATCATGGGAATCTCAAACGGGAGTCCAGCTGTTGGGTAGTGAATTCTAACTCCAGTCTCCACGGAGTTGGTAGAGTTTTCGTCGACGCCGTCATCATCAGTCGCAGACCTCCCATTCCTTCTCTTTCTAGCGCAATAACAACATGCACATCAACCTATGGTGAAGAAGTTTTCAATTTCAGATGAAGATTGGATAAACTGTTGAGTAAAATTTCAATCAAGAAATCATAGAATTACTCACAAATGTGTCGGCTTCAGTATGAGCTGACCTATACCGGGCAGGGGCTCTAACAGTCCGCTTGGGTCTTGAATTATGAGAAGAAGATGGATTCTTCTGATTATCCTGCAACAAATCATTTTTCTGTGATCAATAACTCTGATCAAATGGAGATGAAGAAAAATATATGACTTACTGAGATGGACGCTTCTACTTCATCCTTCGACTGAGGTCTGTTTCGAGAAGAAATACTAGTGCTGGACATAACGATGAAAAGGTATGATAATCAAGATTTCCTCGACAAAACTGACTCAGGAATGGAAGAAATATTTGCGTAAATGCTAAACCCTAAGTCTTGAAGATATATACTGGATGCGGTGGACACTTATCTTCTGCGAATAGTCAATTCAGTTGCGGATTCTACTGAAACCCTAAGTTTCAAACAAGGTCAATACTGGAGATGCGGAGGAAAAATAACGTACTGGGGACTGATAAAAGCTAGACACAGTCAGAAAACCACACGGACTTGTGTATGACGCGTGTTTTCTCAGCCCATGCAACATATCTTAGTATTTTCGGCAAATGGAAATCACCAAGGCAAGCCGAAAGGGATCATGATGAATTTTGGAGCATGAACATTGGTCCATTTCATTCAATTCAGGAAGAATCAACATTAATAAAAGGGTTTCTCATTCAAAAGAAAATCCTAATTGTGAAGAGAAGTTGTTCAGATCATCAAAGAGATATCTACTACGAAGATTAAAAAAAAAGAGCATTCAAATGTCTAAACAAGATCAGGAGCAAGACTACTCGTCGGATTCATCAGATTTGTCAGAGTTATCAGATTCGTCATCGTCGTGTTTTGCAGAGTCCTCTTCAAATTCTTCATCAGAATTACTATCAGGGCCATTGACGAAGTCTGGATGAATCTCAAGATCGCTGGAATCCCAATACTCCTCCTTTTCACGCTCAGCTTCAAGGTCAGCTTTGACAAGTTTCTCAATCTCCCTGGTACGCCGATCCGGCTTAATCTTGAGATCTCGTGGCACCCACACGGGTTCATCTTCCGAAGCATCAGAATCATAGGGTACACCATCAACTCGAGATCGAATTTTCTCCTCAGCTGCTAGTACTCTGCGCCGAATTCGGTCCCTTCTTCGCCGATGATCATCCATCCTGTCATCCTCGGCTTTTCTCTTCATGAGCTCAGCATAAGTAACTCTACGGTCATTGAGAGGCGCGCCAGGCTTTGTTCTCTCAGTACGATTCATCTTAGCTCATGATTTGGCTGCGGAAACTTTGGAATCCTCTTCAGAAGAGCTGGAAGAATAGTTATAATCATAATCGCTATTGCTGGAAGTCACCATTTTCTAGAACCAGGAGCACAGAATTATAGATATGCTGATAATAAATCCGCTGCAAAAATGGTAATCCTAACTCTTACCTCTTTACAATTCCACTGACACAATGATTGTGATATTAGAGTCAGCACTTCAAAACTGTTTGTTTCGTCAAAACCTACATAGTACGAGCAAAACTCAAATTTTCATAAAATCATGAACATTTCTACTGTGTGAACATTCACCATGGGATTATGAAAACTAAAACATTATTTCATCATAAATAATTGTTTGCTTCTAATGATTACACAAAACTCTAGTTTTGATTTTTAAGAAAATAATATGTATTCATATATATAAATAAAACGTGATTTACTCTCGTAAGTAAAAATGTCACGTAAATAAAATTTGTGGATATTCCACGGTCTCATTAAAAAAAAATCCATGAACAGGCCATGGTTTTATAAAAAAAATAATAATCTTTTTCCTTCGCACTATCGTCTTTCTTTAAAACGAAGGTTTATTTCGGTTTTGTGAAAAGTTCACATCTTTTAAGATAAGGTTTTGATTTCTATGAAAGCTCATAAACAAAATCTTATCACTGGACATAGGTCTATACATAAAAATCTCTCTCCTAAGTCAGGGATTATTGCTAGTTTCTTAAACTAACGATCGAACGGACATACGTTTTCTAAAAACAAGGGTTTTCTACAAAAATCACACTCATATATGCACATGTATATAACTTCAACATGATCAAAGCATGAACAACTCATGAAACTATAAACTTCTGAAAAAAAAAATTACCTGGTCGGCGCAGGCCGGAATATGGCCGGACGGTGATCGGACGGTCGGACGCGGCAACAGTTCCTGCGAAATTTCTCTCTTGTTTTCTCCTGAGCTCTGACGTGAAGGTGATGAAGGGAGGAAAAAGGTGGTCGGTCGTGGAAAGAAATTAAAATAAAAAAAGATTAATTCCCTTTTATATCAAATTTTATTTCCAAAACCTAATCTCACAAGGATTTCCTTATTGGGCCCGGCCCGTGAATCCTAAAACGACCAAGGTCCCGTCATAAAATCAGCGGTTCAACACCAATTTATGCCCATTAGACGATGCTCTATCATGCCACTGGGATCTCCGTTCAAGCCGTGGTTTGATCGTACTATCAAAAAATCCGGTAACATCTTATCTTACGACTAAGTTCAATTGCTTATATTGTTTGTAACCGGAAAATCACCATTCAGTGTTGACTGAGGAACATGACTGTCCCTCACTAAGCAGTTGTAGATGGTGGATTTTCAACAAGGGGTAAAATCGTAAAACCATAATTATATATGCTCCTGATCCAGCAATCAGATGAGTATCGAGGCTCATGTCTTTTATCGAAAGCGTGAAAGCTCGTGCCACGAGAACCTCTGACTGAGAATACTGTCTCTCAGAGTATATGTAGATATGTAGTATCTCAGCTGAGGAAACGGCATATCTCATGAATACTGAGCAATTTCAGTGATCACTTTTATATAGAATTGCAAGATTAGACGGCTCCTAGACAACTTGCCTGCTAGTATAGAGCAATAACGTCTTCAGGATTTAACAATGTTTTCCCTGACTATATAAAAGAAATATGACGCTTCAACAAGCTCATATCACTCGATTCCTGAATAATTAATGCTCCTAGACGATCGTACTAGTATAGAGCCATCAATTAATTATTCTTAAATCATTGGATTCATTAACTAAATCCCTGGAAAATATTCAATGTTTTTCATAATATTTCGTTACTTCAATTTATGGTTCTTCCCAGCAGAATTCTATGGGTTAGTAATAAATATTCAACACACGGGCATGTGAGCAACTATCGAGTAAGCCCCGACTAATGGTACAAGTGTACTCAGCAATAATACACCAACGAGCACCTGAATGCACAAACGAGCATTCCAAGATACGAAAGAACGATGAACCTATGCAAAATAGGAAGAAAATAATAAATAATAAAATATTAGTCGGGAGTTAGGGATTGGGCTCACTGTCCGGCCCGATCGCGCAGTGTGACCGGTCCCACGTCCAAATTCTATATTTTATCATATTTTTATTATTTTCCTTGATCTCATGAAAATCTCTTCATTTGAGCAAATATCCTTCGTTTTAAGGAAACTCCTCAGTTTCATGGTGTTTCCTTCGCATTAAGGAAATAATATAAAATTGGGAAAGGTGTCATGGGACCGTGTTTACTAGATGGCCGGCTATGCCCTAGTTGTGACCGGTTCCACACCTCATGATTCCTCATTATTTCCCTAATCTCATGAAAACTCTTTGATTTCATGATATTTCCTTTAAATCATGAAAAATAATATAAAATTAGGGAAACTCGTGGGACCGGGCCCTAGCCGGCCGGTCATGCCCTAGCCGGCCCCACACGCCCTTATTTTATTATTATTATTTTTTATGTTTCCTTGATCCCATGGAATTCCTTGATTTCATTATATTTCCTTCAAATTATGAAAATTCCTTCAAATCATGGAAATAATACATAAAATTAGGGAAAACTCACGGGACCGGGCCTTAGCCGGCCGACCATGCCCAAGCAGGTCCCACACGCCCTTATTTTATTATTATTTGTTTCCCTCCTCTCATGGAAACTCCTTGATTTCAACAAAACTCCTTAGTTTCAACAAACTCCTTGATTTTATGATATTTCCATAAAATCATGAAAAAATATAACAAAATTAAGGAAATGCTACGGGACCGGGCTCATTGGCCGGCCGGCCATGCCTTAGCCATATCTGGTCCCACACTTCATGATTCCTTCATTTTATTATTATTTTCCTTCATCTCATGAAGTTTTCCTCAGTTTCAGCAAAAATCCCTAATTTCTTCATATTTTCCCAAAAAATCCCTAATTTCCTCAGTTTCTTCATATTGCTCAAACGCACATCAGAAAATATCAAAATTCTCAGGACTGAGACACGAACACTTTGGTGACGCTAGCATACTACCTTGACTGACCAAGGTTGGCTCTTTGGCTTGCAAGAGGCCGGTCCCATGTATTTTCATTATTTGACCTAATTTGTTCATATTAGGTTCAAACTCTTCCAAACAACTTGGAATTCCATAAAATGATCGCCAGTCGATCCCATGACCACCCAGGGCCGGTTTCATGACCCCTTGGTCGGTCCCTCATCTCTTCATAATTAATTAGGTTTTATCACCTAAGAATCAGACAAGCATTATTTTAATAAATGATTAAATCAGCATTTAATCGACTTTTCATCAACAAATCAACAAGTCTTCAAGAGACCTTGGTATTTGCTCACTTCAGCATCTGGGCGCTACATGGTCGACCCATGATCCCATGTAGCCGGTCCCTCCTTCCGTGGTTAATTTTCAATAAACCATCAATTGATCGAATTAGGGTTTTGAGTCCAAGGTTCATAATTCCAGATTCAAACACTAATAATTTGACGATGATCTCTGGTCAATATTTTATTAATTATACTTGGTTCAGTTGCCGGTATTTAAATTAATATTTTATTTGGTCATGCTATCAATAATTCATCATACGAGCAACATTTGTTCAGAAGAGCAATATTTGTTCAGACTAAGGAATATTGGTTCAATTGTCAATATTCAACAATCCATCGAATGAGCAATATTTGCTCACCTTAACTATCAACATTTACGTGAGAATCATACATATGTATCAATAGACACGTTCAATTCATGAGTCTCAGAATATTTGCAAATCACGTTTGACTCAACAATACAAGGACTCATCGTCCCATGAAGTCATGAAGTCAACAACTGACTAACTAAATCACGAGACATCAATCATGTCACATGGGGGTATTAACTAGGGTTTTGGTCTGGCGGTATACGGCACGTGTGTTCATACACACGATGAGAATATGAGCAAGTCGTGCAATCAGTTGAAGGAGTTAACAAAGTAGTAGATGGAAAATTGACCAAGTCTCCGCACGTTGAGCAACTGGTTTTAACACGATTTTCACTTCTCCACTCTTTGATTCCATGAACTGTCACACTTCATGGGATCATGGTGTTTACAATTCTAGCAATATAAATAAGTTCCTGAATCATGATTGGAAAACAAGACAATCTCACGTCAAACAGACAACACGAGATTAAAAACTCAACGTCTGAGAAATTACTCTCAACAGAGCAAATTCAATCGTTCAGAACTTATCTTATTTCAGAATACACAACACACCTATAATCTTCGATCACCATTGATATCACACATTTCTCAGCTTCCCTCCTACAGATCGACCTATCCTCTCTTGTGACCGAATTTACTCTGGAACGACCATTGTCTTGGTTTAGGCCGGAGTACTACAGATTGATCTCTCGAATTCAAAGCACTCCCTTCTTGCAGTGCATCTGTATGAGGTTTAACAGTTCGCTCGGTTCAAGGAGTTTCCTCCGCACAGTCGTCTCCTCAATTCCATAAAAACCAGCAACTCGTTTTCCCCATCTACACACATTACCAATTTTTATTTTCTAAAGATCTGCATTTAATTGCTGGAAATTAAAAGCATATAAAACTAAAAATCTTAATTAAAAGATTCTCAATTTATTTCGGGGATAATTGGTGTTTAGTACTCAGATTTTGACCAAAAGTAGGCTTTGGTCTAAAATTTGTCCAACGTTAGGGCTTGGTACCTGGAATCGACGTTGACCCAAGTTGTCTAAGTTAAATCCTAACTTCTGTTTAGTAATTACTAAAAAAAATTATATAAATGTCACTATTAATTAGTTTACTATAATACCCTTCAGTTTTCTTAATATTTAAAAAATTCATGTTTCATACCCTTCTTCAATTAACCCTTTATCATCACCAGCTTCAAATCTTAGTTCAAGAAACCGATCAATCTCTTCTATTCACTGCTTCACTCAACGACCGCATCTCCCGCTTCTTCGATCATCTAACAGCAGTAACACACTAGAATCATCTAAAAATGCACACACAACCTTATCAGAACCCATCTATCCCAGTAGCTCAACCATTCCCTACAACACCAAAAACCCCTAACCAATTCAGTCTTGCATGTAATTCAATTTCATCACACACCCGTTCTTGCTATCCCATTCAAATACAGACCAGCATACATAACTAGACTGCAACAAAATCTCATATCAACAACCTCAAAACCCTCTTTGTCTTAGCTTCAGAGAATAATTCGAATGCCACCATCAACACCTTCGGTACCCAGCTCCTAGTACCACCAACTCAATAACATCATTCTCACATTCCCTGTAGATTATTGAGCCTCTTTGACAATTCAATTCACCTGCAACTTCATTATAAACCAAACACCTATTCTAATTTATGATGTAGGTCCTGCAACTCAATCAGCACCAATTCCAGAAATATAGAACCAACATAACAACCTGCAATCTTCTCCCAACACCACCACACTCAAATTCAGTTCGGTTTTCTTCAGCTCTGCAATAACAACACAAATTGGTTCTTTCTTGACAACAATCTTCTCTGAAATCCATCAGATACATCAAACCATCTTTAGTTCAAGACTGCATCTACATCTTCATCTTCACAACCCCTGTCCTAACATAGATCTAAATCTGCAATTCATGTTCTTCTATGCATCAAGAAGATTGAACTCGTCCTCCTGGTTTCGTTAATAAATCAACCACCATCTTCAATTCAACCGTAATTATCCAACTCGACAGATTTTCTCTTTCCATTACCGCAATAACCCATTACTCCTCTCTCTTTAAGAACCATAATTTCAAATCTTCTCATAACTAGATTAGAACCCAAAATTGATGCTGACCCTATTTTCATCCTCATGTTAAAGCTCATTATCACCATAAATTTCCTCCAACCCCTCAAATCACAAGCAACAATAGATGTTCTTCCCTATAAATCTGATAAGCCTATTCTTCAATTAGTTATAGTCTCAACAGAACACCATTTTCTTGTTCTTGACAAGCATCAATACTTCCTTTTTCTTCATCTGCAATTTCAGAATCGTTACCATCACCCAATTTTCTCTTTTATACAGGTAGAAATGTTAATTGAGGAGAGAATTTCTCGATCTAGCTAGGGTTATAGTTTAGGGATGAATTATGATGATGGGAAGGTGATAGTGGTGGGGGATATGATGATGTTATACAAGAAAAAGACGATGGAGGTGGAGCCTGGGATGAATTTGTATAGACTCTGTTGCTCAACTTCTAACAGTGGAGAGGCGGGCGTAAGAAGAAGAGTGAAGAAGAGAAGGAGTTAGGTTTAGGGTAATGTAAAGTGAAGGGGTAAGATAGTAAATTCAACTAACAATTTCATTTTATTTTATTTTTAATTAATTTATAAACAACAGTTAATATCTAACTAACTCAATTCAAGTCAACGTCCAGTCCAGGTACCAAGCCCTAACGTTGGACAAATGTTAGACCAAAGCCTAGTGTTGGTCAAAACCGGAGTACTAAACACCAATTATCCCTTTATTTCGATCTGGGATTCTCCTTAGTTATTAAGGAATATCTTTGAACAATAATAAATAAGAATTACTGTACATGTTCAAAATATGTCGATATCTTTACTTTGTAAATCCTTTTTCATATTTACAATATTGGAACCGATTTGCCATACTTCCAAACAAGTTTAGAATTGGTTCATCTGATTTCCAAGAATTATGTGATTGATCAAATATTGGTTCAACGGTTCTACCAAAAACAAGTTTCGGTTCTACCTCCATGGGGCTACTAGGATCGGTCACAATAGTTTCCAAATCTTTGTTAACTAAGTACCAGGATCGGTTACCACAATCTCATGGTATCACGTGTGATCGGTTGCACAAGTCATAGGATTGGTTACACCAATTACTAAGACTTGTTAACCTACTACAAGGATCGATTACACATTCTCTTGTGATCGGTCACACCAATTACAAATATCGATCATACCATCTCAGGTGATTACTTAAGATTGGTTTCACTAATAAAAGTCATACCGATACATAAGTCAGGCATTGTGATTAGTTTTACCAAGAACATAAACAAGTTATGAGCGGTTATACTAAACACACATATTGGTAATCCAAAGATTTGCAATGAATAACAATACCAATAAGCCTAGCGATTTCCCTTTCGATTCACAAAACAAGTTTATGAATGTAGTTCATTTAAACGAATGTAAAAAATTGTTTCCTAAGACGAAATCTTCACCCATACCCATACATAATCATAATAGCATTCATACGATAATTTCGATGTCTTATATACGAAGTTCAAAAGATAGGCGTTATACTTCGTATTATAATTCCTTAATACTACGTCTAACTAGAGTATAATCATTCACAGCTTCACAGTTATGTTTTCAATATAGCACGACTTGAAAGATACGTTAGAAATGAAACAGTTCAAGTCAAAATATTACTAACCTCAAGAGGAAGGATGATGTCGTCGTTGTAGCTCTTTACTTCTTCACATTCTTCAAGTCTTCGAGTAATACTTGTATGTCTCATATCCTAATAACTTTATAGCTAACCTATACGAAGTTGACTCTAGTAAATAATCAAGCGACTCTTTAAATGAGTTTTGGAAAACGCTTGGTGGGTTCAACCGAGCTATGCTCTAACATGTGCTTCCTGTAAAAAAATGTTATTAAACAATTTTTCCTAGGGTGAAATCATTCCTATATAATGCACGCATAATCAAATAACTATATACAATAGATTATGTCGATATCGTATTTAAGAAGTTCCAAAAGATAAGCGTTTATACTTCGTAATTTGTTTTCCTTGATACTTTGATCATACAGTTCTGTCCAAGTCTCATCACTAGAGTATTATATACAATATATACAGCTTCATATGTTATGTTTTTCAATATAGCACGACTTGAAAGATATGTTAGGAATGGAAACAATATCAAGTCAATATTACTAACCTCAATTGGAAGGATGATGTCGTCATTGTAGTCGTTAGTTCTTCTCATTCTTCAGGTCTTCGGAGTTATACTTATACGTATCAACATTCCTAAACTTTCTAGTCTAACCTAAACGAAGTTGACTCTAGTATATTGATAGGTGTCTAGAACACCCGATTTTGATAACGATTTCTTACACTTTTCTTATTAGTTATCTTGGAATTTTGTATATTACGCATCTTTTCTATGTTTTGGGGTACAAAGGCTTGAAGTTGCGAAAAGGAAGGAAAAGCGCCACTAATTTTATTTTCTCTTAAATGTTTTATATCAGGAAAATTCCCAAGACATGTACCCATCATAGTTTCAATTTGGTTACACCAAAATGGAACTTGTGTGGTGGTCATGTGGCCATTTTGGAGTGCATTTCATTTATTTTTTTTAAAAAGAAAAGAAACAAAAGAAAACAGAAAAAAAAAAAAAAAAAATGAATTTCACACATTTTCAGTGGATGTCACACAAGCCCAGCACATATATGCTGGTGGAGAAACAATACAAAGAAATGAAATTAGGTTTCTTTTGAACCAAATTTAGTTCACAATAAAAAGAGGAAAGTGGAGATCCAAGTATGAAGTATGACGTTGGTTCCAGCAGCAGTCGACGGAGTCTGCAAATACCAAGGAGCATCAGTTCTACTTCAGACAACAAGGAGGAGAAGATTTTCCTGCTGTCATTGTTTGTGGGTGAAAGTATGAATAAAACATCAGTCAAGAAAATGGGATCTGAAGCTGTGCAAAACAATAGGTTTTGGTAGCTGTGTATGAATAATTGTTAGCTGGAGATGAAGAGGGAAGTTGGGTTATACCCGAATTCAAGAGAGCTGAGAAGGAAAGCCTTGTTTCATCATCTCTTTTCTCTGTCCATACAGCTAAGATGTGATATTGTTGTTGGTGTGTGACAATAAATGGCGCAGATTGACGAAGATTTGCAGTTTATGGAATAATGGAGTTATGGGTTTGTGTTTAATTGAAATTACAGGGAATTTGAGCACTGAACACATGTGATAGAGTTATCTCTGTCACCATTTCAGAATACACACAGCAGGTGTTTGACAAACAGCCTGAGAGAGCAGTTCTGCACCAACTTCTTTTTGTAGGATACTGATTGAACTAATGTGTGCTGGTGGTTCTCGACAGTTTGGAGATGCTCTGAAGATCAAGGAGATGGCATTGCAGGTTGAGCTGAGGTGGTGTATGAGGTCCTGCAAGTGATGAATTTCGAAATGCAAGCCTGAAGCTATGGGTGTTATTGGTTCTTATTGAAATGCATTGTAGGGTAGCTGGCCTAGATGGAGAGCTGCAGGTCTTGATGCTTCAGACATGAAAAATGAGCAATTGCAGGTCTGGGTTGTAAGAGGACTGGTCGGTATTGCATGGCAATATGCAAAGCAGGTGGAGTTATTGGCTAGGCAAAAGATGGGAAGGACCCGATGCTGTTGTTACCGTGGCCAAAATGGGTTGTTTAGAATGGGTTGCTGCTAGCATGGTACTCTGAGCTGAACTGTATTCGTTAGTTCTTCTCATTCTTCAGGTCTTCGGAGTTATACTTATACGTATCAACATTCCTAAACTTTCTAGTCTAACCTAAACGAAGTTGACTCTAGTATATTGATAGGTGTCTAGAACACCCAATTTTGATAACGATTTCTTACACTTTTCTTATTATTTCTCTTGGAATTTTGTATATTACGCATCTTTTCTATGTTTTTGGGTACAAAGGCTTGAAGTTGCGAAAAGGAAGGAAAAGCGCCACTAATTTTATTTTCTCTTAAATGTTTTATATCAGGAAAATTCCCAAGACATGTACCCATCATAGTTTCAATTTGGTTACACCAAAATGGAACTTGTGTGGTGGTCATGTGGCCATTTTGGAGTGCATTTCATTTATTTTTTTTAAAAAGAAAAAAAATAAAAAAAAAAGAAATGAATTTCACACATTTTCAGTGGATGTCACACAAGCCCAACACATATATGTTGGTGGAGAAACAATACAAATAAATGAAATTAGGTTTCTTTTAAAACAAAATTCAGTTCACAAGCAGAAAGAGGAAAGTGGAGATCCAAGTATGAAGTATGACGTTGGTTCCAACAGCAGTCGACGGAGTCTGCAAATACCAAGGAGCATCAGTTCTACTTCAGACAACAAGGAGGAGAAGATGTTCCTGCTGTCATTGTTTGTGGGTGAAAATATGAATAAAACATCAGTCAAGAAAATGGGATCTGAAGCTGTGCAAAACAATAGGTTTTGGTAGCTGTGTATGAATAATTGTTAGCTGGAGATGAAGAGGAAAGTTGGGTTATACCCGAATTCAAGAGAGCTGAGAAGGAAAGCCTTGTTTCATCATCTCTTTTCTCTGTCCATACAGCTAAGATGTGATGTTGTTGTTGGTGTGTGACAATAAATGGCGCAGATTGACGAAGATTTGTAGTTTCTGGAATAATGGAGTTATGGGTTTGTGTTTAATTGAAATTACAGGGAATTTGAGCACTGAACACATGTGATAGAGTTATCTCTGTCACCATTTCAGAATACACACAGCAGGTGTTTGACAAACATCCTGAGAGAGCAGTTCTGCACCAACTTCTTTCTGTTGGATACTGATTGAACTAATGTGTGCTGGTGGTTCTCGACAGTTTGGAGATGCTCTGAAGATCAAGGAGATGGCATTCCAGGTTGAGCTGAGGTGGTGTATGAGGTGTTGCAAGTGATGAATTTTGAAATGCAAGCCTGAAGCTATGGGTGTTATTGGTTCTTATTGAAATGCATTGTAGGGTAGCTGGCCTAGATGGAGAGCTGCAGGTCTTGATGCTTCAGACATGAAAAATGAGCAATTGCAGGTCTGGGTTGTAGGAGGACTGGTCGGTATTGCATGGCAATATGCAAAGCAGGCGGAGTTATTGGCTAGGCAAAAGATGGGAAGGACCCGATGCTGTTGTTACCGTGGCCAAAATGGGTTGTTTAGAATGGGTTGCTGCTAGCATGGTACTCTGATCTGAACTGTAGTCGAAGTGTTGCTGTTGTAGACAGTAAGCAGTTGCTGCTGAGATATGGAGGAGCTTCAAATGGGTTTTCAAATCAAGACCTGGCACGGAATTGAATTTGGAGAAAGAGATTGAGAGTGTGTTGTTACCAATGGTTGCAGAGTCATGGCCAGGAAATGGCAGTTCTATCTTGGTCTTGTGTAGCTATTAACTATGGCTTTGTAGGACATGACTTCGATGCTAAGAAGACTGAATACAAGACGGAACAATGAGAAGCGGCTCGAGTTGTGGTGGTTTTGAGGAATTGCTGGAGTTTATGGGCTCGATTAAGAAACTGAGATAAATATGGACAGATGGGTATTTGGCAAGCCGCTTGGAAAGAGTTTGGAAGCCTACAGGATATGGAGATATGGGTACCAGTTTATTTCAAGTATGAAAAGAGTTTCTTGCCGAGAAAACAGGGCACAAGTACTATCTGTGCGGCTGATTATTGAGATGAATGGTCGTGATTGTTGGTTGTTTTTAGAGTTAATATTAAAGAAGGAAAGTGGGTATGCATCAAGTCACAATTTTACAGGGTAGAGAAGATATAAAAGAGAGGCGCAAAATACAAAGAAGCTACCTTTTTATCACCAGTTTTGTGCAAAGCAGCTGCTCGACAAAAGTTCTGAAAGATAAAGCTTCATCCCCAGTTCGCGCAACCTGAACTTGTTTTCTGCAGCTGCTTAGTATCTCACAGTGGTTTGCTTTCGCAATTGTTTAAGCTTTGAAACCTTATTTATTTTCAATATATTTTTGTGCTTAAACCAAAACTATGAGTAGCTAATAATCTTATTGATTGGGGAGGATTTCAAAACTCCGAGCATGTTTTATTAATCAATTCAATCAAGTTATTCTTTCATAAATATCTTTTGTTGATTATCTTTTACTGTTTATATGACCATGAGAAGTATGCTTGGTATCTAAGTGCGCAATTAGGTAACTCGTATGCAACTCTAATGCTAGTATTGAGAACTTTGATCCGTAATTGTTAGAGTAATCTTTACATAAGTAGCGGTGCACTATTTGTTGCAAAGGGATTTTGTATGCAATAGTTTGCAAAAGATAACCCTAGGTTAACGTGTCGAAATTACGAGCATGTGGCTAGGAGCAACTTGATTCACAAATATTAATGCAATTGTTTGAATTACACCTAGAGAGCATATTTTAGGTGGTTCACTTGATTAGAATCCACTAGAGAACTTATTCTATGTGGTGATTTTTGGAGTCTAAAGATTAGTTGAACTTATAACTTGTCTAAAAGTTGTTAACAATCAAAATTTATTGAAAGTAGATATTGTATGATTAATAATATCTTGTTTGGTAGTGGCGAATGAATCTCTAGTCAATTCCATCTCATAACAAACTTTGCAATTTTCCGAATTTGTGTCTTTCAACAACATAAATTTGTTACAAGTAATAACTTAAAACCCACACCTCCCCGTGGACTTGAAATCGACTTGCCTCACTAGTTCTTTATAGATTTGTGTAGCATAAGAGAATTATTATTGATAGGTTGACAACCTCATCAAAATTGGCGCCGCTGCCGGGGAGGCAGTGGTAGTGTTAAGTTGTTATTTTTATTTTTAGCTATTCTTTTTGCTTTTAGTTTCACTTTTTAGATTACTAATACAATTTTTGAGAATCCTATTTTCAGGTACTATATCTTTGGTGAATGCTTAACGGGGGTAGACCAAGTCCTATTGGTATTCGTCTTCGATCCGGCAATCAACTGAAGGACTTTATTCGAGCGGTTAACACTCCGCTTCCTCCTTGTTCATCATCATCAAGCGAATAGAGGAAGAACAAGTAGTTATGGCAACACTCAAGGATCTTGCATCACCACAATTGAACACTCAACCCTTGTGTATTCAATTGGACGAAGAAATTGAGTTGAAACCAACTTTGCTCAACTCATTACCCAAGTTCCATGGTTTGGAAGGGGAACATCCAAACCGTCATCTCCAAGAATTTCACATGGTGCTTGTAAGTGTGAAACCAAAGGGATTTGAAACGGATGATGCTATGCTTAGAGCATTCCTATTTTCTCTTAAGGATATGGCCAAGGAGTGGTTTTACAATCTCCAAGCAGGTAGTAAAACTACATGGAACGGTATGAAGAAAATCTTTCTTGAGAAGTACTTTCCCGCATCCAAGGTAGCACAAATCAGGAAAGAGATATGTGGCATTGTTCAAAGGGCAGGTGAAACTTTGTATGAGTATTGGGAGCGTTACAAGAGATTATGTCAAAGTTGTATGCATCACCAAATCACAGAGCAACTTATCATTCAATACTTCTATGAGGGACTCTAATTAAATGATAGGACAATAATTGATGCCGCAAGTGGTGGAGCTTCAGTTGACAAGACACCCGCACAAGCAAGAGCTTTGATTGAGAATATGGCATATAATTTGCAGCAATTCTCCACCCGATCAGAAACTCTTGTCAAGAAGGTTAATGAAGTTGGTGAAGGTTCTCATATGGAACAAAGGATGTGTAATATGGAGAGGATGATGCAATAAATTTCTGCAGTGATTGTTCCATCGCATGAGGAGCATGCAAATGCTATGTACAAAAATCAGCAAAGGCCGAGGTATGACCCGTACTCCAACACATACAATCCGGGTTGGCGAGATCATCCAAATTTCAGTTACGCCAACAAGCAAGCTGCAGCAAATCCTACTTTCAATCAACAAGGTGGCTACCAATTTATGAAAAGACCACAAAAATAATATCACGGCACAAGTGTGGATGACAAGTTTACTCTTATGATGCAAAGTATGCAAGAGATTTCGAAGACAATGCAAGGCTTCAACCAATTCCAGCAGAATTCCGAAATGGCAATGAGAGACGTGAAAAACCAAGTTAGTCAATTGGCTAGTGATATGAATCAACTCAAGGCACAAGGATCTGGAAAGCTTCCTTTTCAACCGTTGAACCATAAGGAGAATGTCAATGCTATTGAGCTAAGAAGTGGGAAGCAAGTAGAGAAACCGGCAACATCACTGGATGCTAATAGACCTGTTTTAGACCAAGAAATGGACGAAACAGCCCCTAACAAGGCTGATTTGGTAACAAATTCTCACTCTAAACCTCTTGTTTCTACTAATGTCACTTCTTCACCTTTCCTAGTAGGTTTGCAAAGTCCAAGAAGGAGACACTATATAAAGAGATTTATGAGATCTTCAAGAATATCCAAGTGAACATACCACTCCTTGAGGCGATAAGGCAAGTTCCTCGATACACAAAGTTCTTGAAGGAATTGTGCACTAACAAGCACAAATTGTTCGGTAATGAAGTTATGTATGTGGGTGAGAATGCTTTCCCGTATCTTCAAAAGAAACTTCCACAAAAATTGAAGGATCCCGTAGTTTCACTATACCATGTACAATTGGTGCAACCAGGTTTGATCGTGCTTTGCTAGACTTAGGTGCAACTATTAATGTTATGCCTGTCTCAATATATGAATCGTTAGACCTTGGTCCTCTTAAGGATACCGGTATTATTATTCAACTTGTTGATAGGTCCACTACATACCTGAAAGGGGTTGTGGAAGATGTTTTGGTGCAGGTTAACGAGCTTATTTTTCCTGCAGATTATTATGTTCTAGATATGAGGGATGAAGATTCACCCTCGTCTACACCTTTGCTGTTGGGTAGACCTTTCATGAGAACGGCTAGAACTAAAATTGATGTTTTTAAAGTTAATATAAATATGGAATTTGACGGTGAACCCATAAGTTTCAACATCTTTGAGGCCATGAGATACCCGAGTGACGTACATTCTTGTTTTTCAGTTGATGTGGTTGATTCTTTAGCTCAACAAACGTTTAAGTTAGATGGTGATGATGCGTTAGAGAAAGCTATAATGAAAAGTTTATATTGTGGAAAGCATGATGACTTGAAAAGTGATATAGAAATGTGTGATGAGCTTAAAGAAGTTATTTGCTCTCTTGTCGCATTACAAGAACTCTCACCTAGAAATGATGTTTCTTATATTTCCTTAACTAGTATTAATGAGAAACTCTTGCCATCAATTTTGCAGGCACATGTCCTTGAATTGAAACCACTTCCGGATCACCTCAAGTATGTCTATTTAGGTGATAAGGAAGAGTTACCGGTGATTATTGCCAAAAACCTCACCAAGGTGCAAGAAGACAATCTTGTTCGTGTGTCAAGAGAATACAAGTCTGCCATAGGGTGGACCATTGCCGATATAAAGGGAATCAACCCTTCCATGTGCATGCACCGAATACTTCTTGAGGAGGGGGCAAAACCAACAAGAGAAGCTCAACGTCGTTTGAACCCTCCGATGATGGAAGTGGTCAAGAAAGAAATCCTGAAGTCGTTGGATGTAGGGGTTATCTATCCCATATCCGATAGCAAATGGGTGAGCCCTGTCCAAGTCGTTCCAAAGAAATCCGGTGTCACTGTGGTGAAAAACGAAGATAATGACCTAGTTCCAACTAGAATTCAGACCGGTTGGAGAGTATGTATTGACTATCGGAAGCTCAATTCTTCCACCCGAAAAGACCATGTTCCCTTACCAATTATTGATCAAATGCTTGAGAGATTGGCTGGACACTCTCATTATTGCTTTCTTGATGGTTTTTCAGGGTATAATCAGATTGTTATAGCTCCGGAAGATCAGGAAAAGATGACATTTACTTGTCCATTTGGCACATTTGCTTATAGACGTATGCCATTCGGTTTGTGTAATGCTCCTGGCACTTTTCAACGTTGCATGGTAAGTATATTTTAAGATTATGTTGCAAGCATCATAGAAGTGTTTATGGATGACTTTAGTGTGTATGGTGATTCTTTTGACAAGTGCTTAGATAACCTTACACTAATTCTTAAAATATGCGTAGAAACCAGTTTTGTACTTAATTGGGAAAAGTATCACTTTATGGTGAATCACGGTATTGTGCTAGGCCACATTATATCATCTAGGGGGTTAGAAGTGGACAAAGCTAAGATAGATGTGATTAGAAACTTACAATGTGTGATGCTAGTGACTATGCCGTGGGAGGCGTGTTGGGACAACGAGATGGTAAAGTTCCATATGTCATTTATTACGCTTCTAGGTGAGGGAGGTTCATTATTTTCTTGGCTATTTATACAAGTCATGCGAGTCTTTGACTTTTCTGTTCATCTCTAACCGTCACGACTTCCTAACACGTTCTTGTGATGGCGGTTTTTATAGGAGGTTCATCAAGGATTTCTCCAAGATTGCAATGCCCTTGTGCCGACTGTTGCAAAAAGACGTGACCTTTGATTGTGATAGGGAGTGCAAAAAGGCTTTTGATACCTTGAAAGAGTTGTTGACTATTGCACCCATCATCAAACCACTGGATTGGATCAAGCCTTTGAGTTGATGTGTGATGCTAGTGACTATGCCGTGGGAGGCGTGTTGGGACAACGAGATGGTAAAGTTCCATATGTCATTTATTACGCTTCTAGAACTCTTAATGGTGCACAAATCAACTACTCAACCACTGAAAATGAGCTCTTGGCCATAGTGTTCGGGCTTGAAAAATTAAGATCTTACTTGGTGGGTATGCAAGTGATTGTGTTCCCCGACCATGCTGCACTCTGGTACTTGCTAACAAAGAAAGACGCTAAGCCAAGACTCATTAGATGGATTCTTCTTCTTCAAGAGTTTCATCTCCAAATTAAGGACAAGAAGGGTAGTGAGAATGCCGTAGCGGATCATTTGAGCCAATTGATTGCCTCCGAAGAAGCAATTCCTTTGCATGATAGTTTTCCGAATGAGCAACTCTTTACTGTGAATAACACAGCTCCATGGTATGCTGATATTGTGAACTACTTGGTGACGGGACAAGTACCTAGTACCATGTCAACTTTTCAGAAATTGAAACTCAAGAAAATCTCCAAGCAATACACATGGGATGAACCATATTTATGGAAGCATTATGCTGACCAAATTATGCGAAGGTGCGTCCTAGAATTCGAGTTTCAATCTATTCTTAATTGATGTCATTCATATGCTTGTGGAGGCCATTTGGTTCCAAAAGAACGGCACTCAAGGTTCTTGAGAGTGGTTTCTATTGGCCCACTCTATTTAAAGATGCATACTTGTTTTGTAAAGCTTATGATAGGTGCCAACGAACCGGCAATCTAGGTGTTATAAATCAAATGCCACTAACACCAATTCTCCCCGTAGAGATATTTGATGTGTGGGGTATTGATTTTATGGGGCCTTTTGTGAATTCATATGGAATCTTTATATTATTCTTGCTATTGATTATGTTTCTAAATGGGTGGAGGCTAGAGCCACCAAGACTAATGATTCTCAAGTTGTTTGTGAGTTTGTGAAGGAACAAATATTCTCTAGGTTTGGCACACCTCGAGTGGTGATTAGCGATGGAGGTTCCCATTTTCAGAGATCCTTCCACGCTCTTCTCAAGAAGTACATTGTTACTCAGCAAGTTGGCACACCTTATCATCCGCAAACAAGTGGACAAGCTGAAATTTCCAACAGATAGATTAAGTCCATTTTAGAGAAGACGGTGAATACTACAAGGAAAGATTGGATCTTTAGACTCAATGATGCTTTATTGGCGTACTGGACAGCGTACAAAACTCCCATTGGAATGTCTCCGCTAAGGATGATTTATGGCAAACCTTGCCATCTTCCCGTAGAACTTGAACACAAATCTTTTTGGGACCTCAAGATGTGCAACATGGAGTTAGATGCCGTAGGGAAACAAAGAAAGCTTCAACTTAATGAATTGGAAGAAATCCGCAATAATGCATATGAAAGTTCGCGCATTTATAAGGAGAAAACTAAAGCTTTTCATGATAAGATGATATCTCGGAAAAGTTTTGTTATATGGCAGAAAGTTCTCTTATTTCATTCTCGTTTAAAGTTGTTTCCCGACAAACTTAGGTCCCGATGGGTTGGACCATTTGTTGTTACTAATGTGTTTTCTCATGGTGCAGTTGAGCTTTCTAGCCCCAAAACAGGGAAGATTTTCAAGGTGAACGGCCATAGAGTGAAACCATACTATGAGCAATTTGTGACGAAGAATCAAGAGGTCATAGAATTGACTGATCCACTCCCTCTGGAGGAGTAATTGAAGCTGAAAGTCGGGGTGACGACTTTAAACCAAGCGCTTAGAGGGAGGCAACCCGCTTGTATCGTATTTCTTACCTTTCATTTTTTTTTAGTTTTTAGTTTTTGTTGTGTTTTATTATGCTTGCATCATATTAGGAATTCCCTGTCTTGAATTATACATTAGAATCCATTTTCCATTGAGGACAATGTCATGTTTAAGTGTGGGGGAAGGGTTCCATAAAAAAAAATTGATGTAGGAAAAACTCCGACTTTTAAATTTTTGAAAAATTTAGAATGAACACTAGACTTTCTAAGTAGATGGAATTTTTTATTGACGATGAGGTATATATATTAGCTGAGTCGGGATTAGATGCCAACTCAATAACTTGTTTAGTGTTTATTCTCTATTTTTCAGAAGTAGCTATGAGTTGGAGTATAGGTTTTGTGGGTAGACCTCTCGTAAGCCCTCACGAGACTATAACTCGTCCACTAGGGACGCTTAGTGGTTCAAAGGCTTGTTAAATTCCGCTAAAAGTACCTGTAGCCTCAACGATACGGAGTTGTTATATATTAGATTAGTTTAATTTGCTCGAGGACTAGCAAAGATGAAGTGTGGGGGAATTCGATAGGTGTCTAGAACACCCAATTTTGATAACGATTTCTTACACTTTTCTTATTAGTTCTCTTGGAATTTTGTATATTACGCATCTTTTCTATGTTTTTAGGTACAAAGGCTTGAAGTTGCAAAAAGGAAGGAAAAGCGCCACTAATTTTATTTTCTCTTAAATGTTTTATATCAGGAAAATTCCCAAGACATGTACCCATCATAGTTTTAATTTGGTTACACCAAAATGGAACTTGTGCGGTGGTCATGTGGCCATTTTGGAGTTCATTTCTTTTTTTTAAAAAAAAAGAAACAAAAGAAACAAAAGAAAACAGAAAAAAGAAAAAAAAAGAAATGAATTTCACACATTTTCAGTGGATGTCACACAAGCCCAGCACACATATGCTGGTGGATAAACAATACAAAGAAATGAAATTAGGTTTCTTTTGAACCAAATTCAGTTCACAAGAAGAAAGAGGAAAGTGGAGATCCAAGTATGAAGTATGACGTTGGTTCCAGCAGCAGTCGACAGAGTATGCAAATACCAAGGAGCATCAGTTATACTTCAGACAACAAGGAAGAGAAGATGTTTCAGCTGTCATCGTTTGTGGGTGAAAGTATGAGTAAAACATCAGTCAAGCAAATGGGATCTGAAGCTATTCGAAACAATAGGTTTTGGTAGTTGTGTATGAATAATTGTTAGCTGGAGATGAAGATGGATGTTGGGTTATACCCGAATCTACTTACAGTAAGATGATTACTGTAAGTTGATCGCGCCACCTTGTAACTCAGGGAAATGTTTTTTCCAAAGAGCTGTGGGTATCAAATATCCTCTGAGCTTCCCTTGCTTCTAATTAACTTACTTTAATTCAGAACATTTTAGAGAGGTTTGTTAAAACTATACCTAGTTGCCTTTCGGAAGATTAGAAGTTGGTCTAGAAACAATCTAAGTGGAGCCATCATGCTTTTGGTTTGCTAGAAATCAGTAGGTTTGATTTGGTTGAGTCGGCCTTGTTTTGTGATTGCATAAAATACTCTTTCAATTTAGGAAAATCCTTTTATATGCCAGAACGTAAAAGAGACGTTCTAGGTCGTTTTATTAGTACGAAACCAAGCAGTTCTGTTTTAGAAAAAAAGGATCTCGAATACCTTAATCTAGAGAGTCCTGTTTTGAAAAATCCAGTTTTGAACATTTGTCTCTAGGAGAGAAGAGTATCCCTATGTTTTGGGTAAAAACTGATTCTGCTGGTTTTGGTAAATTTGGGTGTGCCGCCTTAGAAACGAATCTAAACCCTAAACAAATACACTGCACGGGATTACTTTAGATTCGAGGGATCAATCTGTACAATTCTGGCCTAAACCAAGAAATGGTCGTTCCAGCCTTACTTCGGTCACAAAGTGAAGGAGAAGGGTTGATCTTAGGGAGGAAAGCGAAGAAGGTGTTGAGATTAGAATGGTTAACTCTGAAGGTGTGGCTGCTTTATGACTTGTATCAGAAAATGGAACTGGCTTGCGGAATGTAAGCTATCAGTTCTTGGTGTTTTTTCTGGATACTTGTGTTGTTAACCAAAACTTTGTTATCTGTCGAAATAGGTTGAAAACCTATTTATACAAGTCATTGAGCACCCTTGATCTCGTAGGAAGGGGAGACAGTTAAGTAGTGGAGAAGTGGGGTTGTGTAGATGCGGTTTACCATCACGTTCCCATTGTGAAGGGAAACTGGTCAGCCTTACACCCACTATTCTCTTACTGCTATCTAATCGTCCGCTCTTTCCTGACACTTTCTTGTAATGGGCGCATTTTACGCCGCACGATGTAAGCCGCCAGACCAATACCCTGATGAGTATCCCCCAGTTTGTGACATGTTTGATGTCTCGAGTGTTTCGTGGAAAAATGTGCAACAAGTTGCTGAGTGGGTCTAATGTGCAAGACCTAGTTATCCTGACCAATCGCACGCAAACTAGGCGACATAATGGCATAGTAGCGCCTGCATAGTGGCACAACGGCAAAGTGGCGCCTGTTAGTGGCACAACGACAATGTGGCTCCTGTTAGTGGCACAATGGCAAAGTGGCGCCTGCTAATGACACAATGGCAATGTGGCGCTTGTTAGTGGCATAATGGCAAAGTTGTGCCTGCTAATGGCACACTGGCAATGTGGCGCATGTTAGTGCTAAGTGGCGAGGTGGTGCCTGCCAATGGCGTAGTAGCAAGATGGCAAAGTGGCGCCTGCCAATGGCATAACGGTCAAAGTGGCGCCTGCTACATCTTGGCATATTGGTGTTAGATCCAAATATGGCTCAATGATATTAGCCCTAGTTGCCACATCGAACTTAATGCCAAGGTGATGCTATTTGGCATGAGGCAGCTTAATGGCCATGGCCAAATTAGGGTTTGGCATATCAAAACCCTAAGTGGCGCGCACGGCTAGGTGGCGCGGCACGGCAGCATCTTTCCAAATATTGCCTTGGCCGTTTTGATCAAAGAAACCATGGCAAGGCCATAACGTGGGTGTTAGAGCATTGCTCGGTCGAACTCGCATGCGTTGCTATCTCAAGCATGTTTGTCAATGTTAGTGATCAAAACTGTAAGTCTTGATTTCTAGCCTATTATAGCTAAAGGTCTCGTACTAGGATAGAAAGTGTAGTTGAGCTCAAGACTCCATGGCAATCATCATACAAGACGAAGGACTACTCAAGGAACTGGTGGAACTTCATCGACTAAAAGGTATGTGGAGACTTGAACTTATTTGTCACTCAAAAGTCTATTTACTCTATCTCCTATTCTTGAGACAAAAGTCGTTTTGATATATAGACTTTCATTATACACATTTGCTATTTCGAGCCGAGTTTAACTCGCCTATCTATTTATCGAAATATATGTTGGTAAGCTTTCGCTTTAGCCAAATTCATCTTTACCTAGTGACGAATGTGATGTTATGATTCAATCACTTTGAAAATTGCTCTGACGAAAAATGGTCTGTGAATAACGGCTATATAACGTCCTCTGAGAATGTTTCAATGATTGAAATGAGAGTTTAGATTACATAACCAATGATAGGATATAAGCATTATTGTGGAAACACATATATGTATAAGTCCTTATTCCTTTAACCAAAGTTTGCGAACTTTGTTGATCAAGAGAAACGGAATGTGGCGTGAGCCAAGTCCGCGAACTGGTGGAAGTTCTCGACCCGAGAATTTCTGCTGGAGTTTGTGAACTCCTTCCGTGAGCTTAAGTGCGCGAACCCAGTCCGCGAACTTGAGTAGGTTATATCTAAAATCGGTTGTTCTTGAACTCATGTTTATATAAAGTAAGGAATGCTTTTGCAAACCGTGGCTATAAAGTTCATGAACCGATTCAAGTGAATCAAACCGTTTTTGCTTTGATTGTGTCTTGTGTAGTTACATAAGATCTAAGCAATTGAACAACTCTCTAACTAGTTCATTTGAGTCATTTGAACTAGTTATGGTGAAGAATAATATGGTTGATATGAAATTGCTCATATAGCTAACCATTTGGTTAACTATTGTTGAACAACCAAATGTCAATGTTTGGGAACGGTTAGATAAACCCAAAATTGGACATTTCATTTATGTGTAACAATCTAAGGTTTAGATCCAACGGTTGAGAATTATTAGCTTGAGTCTAATCAGGTTTTCATCTAACGGTGAATAATGAATGCTTTGTTACCAAGCTAACATTGATTGCAAACCCTGATTTGAAAGACTATATAAGGGAGAACTCTAGCAACTAGGAAACCTAATACCCACACCCTACGTGTGATACTAGTTGCATAAGCTAGAGTCGATTCTCCTTTAACCTTGGGTTTTTTTTCTCTAAACCAGGTTAACGACTTAAAGACTTCATTGGGATTATGAAGCCAGACCGATACTACTTTCTCGTAGTTGTGTGATCTGATCTTGTTGTTTCTATCGTACGAGTATCATTGTAATAATTGGCTTGAGATTTCTATCTCCGATAGGCAAGATAAAAAGAAGTCACAAACATCTTCGTCTCATCGTTTGTGATTCCGCAATACCTTTTTCGCTGCGTCGATTAAGATTATTGTGAAGTGATTGATAATACCTGGCTGTTCTTCGGGAATATAAGTCCGGGTTATCAATTGGTTCCTGTTCACCTTGATTTATCAAAAGACGGAACAAAAACTCGTAGGTATATTCGTGGGAGACAGATTTATCTATTATCGTAGACTTTTCTGTGTGATACAGATTTGTTTATTAAAGTCTTCGACTTTGGGTCCTAGCAACTCTTAGTTGTGGGTGAGATCAGCTAAGGGAATCAAGTACGTATTATCCTGCTGGGATCAGAGATGTAGGAGCATAATTGTACCTTGGATCAGTGTGAGATTGGTTGGGGTTCAACTACAGTCCAGACCGAAGTTAATTTGGAGTAGGCTAGTATCTGTAGAGGCTTAATACAGTGTGTGTTCAATCTGGACTAGGTCCCAGGGTTTTTCTGCATTTGAGGTTTCCTCGTTAACAAAATTCTGGTGTCTGTGTTATTTCTATTCCGCATTATATTTGTTTATATAATTGAAATATCACAGGTTGTGCGTTGTTCAATCAATTAGAATATCCTACCTTTTGGTTGTTGATTTAAATTGATTGACACTTGGATATTGGTCTTTGGTACCATCCAAGTTATCTCTCTTTGATAAAGACTCGCAGATTTCTATTTGCTTGAGTAAAGATCAAATCGAGAGATTGAGATATAAACTCTTTGATATACTTTTCTCTAGATTAAGTCTGACTGTCTAGTTGATTCTCTAGAAAGTATATTGGAGTTTTCCCATACAGATTGCAAAGCGAAATATTGGGTGTGGTTGTTGTACCCCCGCTTTTTCAATTGGTATCAGAGCAGGCAAACACGTTAAAGACCTTATAAGTCTGTGTTTGTAGTGATCTGACTCTATGGACAGATGTGATATCTCTATTAACGTACCACCAGTCTTCGATGGCTCTAATTACTTATGGTGGAAAATTGATATGCGAGCTTTTCTTCAAGCGCATGATTTTCAATCATGGGTATATGTTGTTAATGGCTATGATCCTCCTGTTGTGGCAGTTGGAAATGTAAACGTTCCCAAGAATATTGGTGAATACATCCCTACTGAGATACTTGCTGCAAAGCAAAATTCCGACGGTTTGAATGCCATCATACATGCTATTCCCCCAAATCTTCAGCACCATGTGTCAAATTGCACTAAGTCGCAAGAAGCTTGGGATATCTTAGAAACCGTTTTTGAAGGTAATACCAGTGAAAAGGAAGCTAGGCTTCAAAACCTTAATTCTGATTGGGAAAACCTTCGTATGGCAGATGAAGAAACATTTGATGAGTTTAATCACAAAGTGTCTGAAATTGTTAATGCATCTTTTGCATTGGGTAAGACTATTCCTGAAAAGGACATTGTGATGAAAATTCTCAGATTGCTGTCATCCAGATACGATTCTAAGAAGCATGCCATCGTTGAGGTAAATAACCTTGATAATCTCTCCAGAAATACGCTGGTTGGGAAGCTTAAGATCTTTGATCATGAACATTCATCCAAAACTAAGGATGTTGCGTTCAAAGCACTAAAGGACACTAAATTACTTGATAAAAGTAAAAAGTGTATATCTCTGAAGATGATCACTCTGAGAGAGATTTATCAAATGAAGATCTTGAAAAATCAGTCTCGATGATCACAAGACAGTTTAGGGATCTTCTGCTGAAGAGAAGTAAACGGTTCTCCAGAGATAAGCCTAAGGCATCAGTCAAACCTCATAATCGTGTTCCTCCTAAAAATAGGGATATTGATGAAACTGATGACAAGGATATGCATCAGTGCTTTAAGTGTAAAGGATTTGGTCATTTTGCAAATGAGTGCCCAGATCATAGAAAATACACTGGGAACAAAGGTCTTGCTGTAACTCTTGATGAAATGTCTGACAACTATGATTCTAATGAAGACGAGAAATCAAGTGTTGCACTTCTTGGTGATAATATTGATTTTGATAATTGTAGCAATACATACATCAATCTTGATATTCTTTCAAAAGATAATCCAACTATTCTGGAAGATAAAGTTGATCCATTCTTTGGAAACTATGTTTATAATGTTTCAGGTTCTACTATGTGCCTAGCTGTGTGCACATCTCAAAAGCCTGACTTTTATCCTAGACTGACGTGTTCGTATTGTTCTCTAAAGGGTCATGAACTTTCAAGGTGTTACAAGTACAAACACCAACTGAGGCACGTCAACAAACTTCAACGAAGAGCAAATCATTTAACAAGAAAGCTTAAACTTGCTCAGAAGACCGCTGAGGTATGTAGGATCTTATCTTCATCTAAGAAGTTAGTTTCCCAAGACAAACCAAGACCATTAGAGAAGAGAGTATGGTCGAGTCGGTTTGATAGACAGAAGTCTGAGGATTCCTCTCATGAGGAAAATGGTGGACAAATTGTTGTTCACCGCAACGCAATTTAATTGTGTTGATTGATAAAAATCTTGGCTCATGTGCCTGATCAAAAGAGACAATGATTTTGTACCTCTCGGGCTTTAGGAAAAGTTTTTTTTCTTTTCTTAGTTTTTGCTCTTTCTTGTCTTTCTACAAAAAGAAAGGGTTATGATCGTCAATTCTACTCTTTATAGGGTTGAGAGTTGGACGTGTACGAACCTGTTAAAGGTTTAGAAACCCTACATTCCTTTTCCTTCATTGAAACTCCTTTTTATCTCAAGACTACTTGTGGAGATTGTGATTTCCTCTCACAAACCCATACGCCTATGGATGCTCCAAGTGCCATGTCTTCTGATGGAAATGATGTTAATATGATTGTCAAGCCATCAATCATGAAGGAAAAAGAGAAATCTCCGTTAGCTCCGATATTGAAAAGAAAAAGAAGGAATGTGAGGAAGCCAAGAGCTGTTCCTTCAAACTCTCAGAAGTTTTCTGATGTTCTTGAAGTGTTGAAAGAGATGCGAAAGGAGATTCAACAAATAAAGGCTTTTGTGTATAAGACTCATGAGACTCGGAAGGCCCTGGTTCGACATCATCAGCCAAGAAGGTTTATTGATATAAACTCCTACCTTAATGAACCTTACGTCCCAATGGATGTTGACGACAAGGAGTTCGGGGACGATAAAGAATTCTTTAAAGGTCTTAACATCTAGTAAATCTTCTATTTTTATGTTTTTGTTGGAAGAATAGCTAGAGTGTGGAAAAGCCATTATTGTGATTACGCATAGCTATGACCAACGTTTTCATCTTCATGTTTTAGATTTATTGGTTTAAACTCAAAATTTGTTTGGAAAATGATTTTTGTATTATTAATCTTTATGGTTTTATATATTGCAAATTGTTATGGGATATGTGTGTTTGCGTCCGTGAACTGTTATTGTCCCATACCTTGTCAAAATTAAAGTCTTTCATAAGTCGATATTCATATGTTGATAAAGGAATGAATGGACTTTTGACAAATACAAAAGTTAAGCCTATATTGTCAATTATTGACGCAAGATAGGTTAAAATATTTTGTTTTCAAGGATTATGTCTAGTGTTTGTCATTGTGCAAATGGTGATGGAAAATAGAATGAATCCTTGTGTATTCCACAGTAATTGATCTTCCCTAATCCATATTTTATGTATTACTGTGAGGCTCCGTAATGTGTCTTATGTTGAGCAGTAAACGACCAAGTTGATTAGTTTATGATTAGCTTTGTTGTTGTTTCGTAAGTTACTTTATGTCGAGTATAATCAACTAAATTAATCATCTTGTTTGGTTATTTAGTTATAACTCCATAAGTCTTCTTATGTTTGAGCATTTTTGACTGGGTTGATTATTTTCATGATTAACTTAGTCATTGCTCCATAGATTCTCTTATGTCGAGTATGACCAATTAAATTGATTACTTTTTTGATTAGTTTTGTTGTGTATTTTGATTAGATTAATTATGGGTTCTCTTGTGATTAATCTAATTGAGTATTTTTGAGTCTCCGTAAGTTCACTTGTGTTGAGCATTATCGATTAAATTAATCATGAACTTCTTGTGTTTAATTTAATTGAGTATTTTGGATTCAAATTCATACTTGTATGTGATTTGTTATGTCCAAAGAAATCCTTCTCTTCTTTCGAAATTAAGGTTGCTCTTGTTGTTCTTTCGGGAATGACATATTATGGGGGGGAGTTCTTTTTGAACTTGTGCTTAATTTCAAATCTTTGCGGGGAGTGCGGCTGTGGAATATTATAGGGGTTGTCTTGTATCTTTTAACTCCTTGATGAATGCATTTAACTTCAGCTTTATGATTGCATCTAAATAAGATGATATGTGTTTCTTTCTTTTGGTCATGAAATGTCTCTTTCGGAAATTTCATTAGGATCCCATTCTTGTACCTTTGCCAATTTTATTGACAAAAAGGTGGAGAATTAATATGTAGTTCACACTACAAATACATATGGTTTTCGGATCATTATGTAAGAGGGAGTGGTTTCCATGTGAGATGGAGTATTGACAAAGGGAGAGTGATACATATCACCATATTATTATTGTTGAAGTTGTGATACAATTGGACTTTGACGCTGTGTAATGATACTATGACACTGAATAACAATGATTGAGAACTCTTGTTTTATTGTTGTTATAGCTACGGATTTTCAACAACGATGATGCTAAACTTACAACCTTTGGGATCATTGGAGTACTTGGAAGTGACGAAGATTTCGAGTAATGTTGAAGATTAGGCATGTGGAATAGGAGCTACAAAATTTAATTTATTTATGTTTTGTATTCCATATGTATTAATAGTTTTGTCACTAAAATTGACAAAGGGGGAGATTGTTAGAGCATTGCTCGGTCAAACTCGCATGCGTTGCTATCTCAAGCATGTTTGTCAATGTTAGTGATCAAAACTATAAGTCTTGATTTCTAGCCTATTATAGCTAAAGGTCTCGGACTAGGATAGAAAGTGTAATTGAGCTCAAGACTCCATGGCAATCATCATACAAGACGAAGGACTACTCAAGGAACTGGTGGAACTTCATCGACTAAAAGGTATGTGGAGACTTGAACTTATCTGTCACTCAAAAGTCTATTTACTCTATCTCCTATTCTTGAGACAAAAGTCATTTTGATATATAGACTTTCATTATACACATTTGCTATTTTGAGCCGAGTTTAACTCGCCTATCTATTTCTAGAAATATGGTTGGTAAGCTTTCGCTTTATCCAAATTCATCTTTACCTAGTGACGAATGTCATGTTATGTTTCAATCACTTTGAAAATTGCTCTGACGAAAAATGGTATGTGAATAACGGCTATATAATGTCCTCTGAGAATGTTTCAATGATTGAAATGAGAGTTTAGATTACATAACCATTGGTAGGATATAAGCATTGTTGTGGAAACACATATATGTATCTTATTCCTTGAACCAAAGTTTGCGAACTTTGTTGATCAAGAGAAACGAAATGTGGCATGAGCCAAGTCCGCGAACTGGCGGAAGTTCTCGACCCGAGAATTTCTGCTGTAGTTTGTGAACTCCTTCCGTGAGCTTAAGTACGCGAACTTGAGTAGGTTATATATAAAATAGGTTGTTCTTGAACTCATGTTTATATAAACTAAGGAATGCTTTTGCAAACCGTGGCTCTAAAGTTAATGAACCGATTCGAGTGAATCAAACAGTTTTTGCTTCGATTGTGTCTTGTGTAGTTACATAAGATCTAAGCAATTGAACAACTCTCTAACTAGTTCATCTGAGTCATTTGAACTAGTTATGGTGAAGAAGAGTATGGTTGATATGAAACTGCTCATATGGCTAACCATTTGGTTAACTATTGTTGAACCAACAAATGTCAATGTTTGGGAACGGTTACATAAGCCCAAAATTGGACATTTCATTTGTGTGTAACAAGTTAAGGTTTCGATCCAACGGTTGAGAAATATTAGCTTGAATCTAATCAGGTTTTCATCTAACAGTGAATATTGAATGCTTTGTTACCAAGCTACATTGATTGCAAACCCTGATTTGAAAGACTATATAAGGGAGAACTCTAGCAACTGGGAAACCTAATCCCCACACCTTACGTGTGATACTAGTTACATAAGCTAGAGTCGATTCTCCTTTAACCTTGGATTTTTCGTCTCTAAACTAGGTTAACGACTTAAAGACTTCATTGGGATTGTGAAGCCAGATTGATACTACTTTCACGTAGTTGTGTGATCTGATCTTGTTGTTTCTATCATACGAGTATAACTGTAATAATTGGCTTGAGATTTCTATCTGTGATAGGAAAGATAAAAACAAGTCACAAACATCTTCGTCTCATCGTTTGTGATTCCGCAATACCTTTTTCGCTGCGTCGATTAAGATTATTGTGAGGTGATTGATAATACTATGTTGTTCTTCGGGAATATAAGTCCGGGTTATCAGTTGGTTCATGTTCACCTTGATTTATCAAAAGACGGAACAAAAACTCGTAGGTATAATCGTGGGAGACGGATTTATCTATTATCGTAGACTTTTCTGTGTGATACAGATTTGTTTATTAAAGTCTTCGACTTTGGGTCGTAGCAACTCTTAGTCGTGGGTGAGATCAGCTAAGGGAATCATGTATGTAGCATCCTGCTGGGATCAGAGACGTAGGAGCATAACTGTACCTTGGATCAGTGTGAGATTGATTGGGGTTCAACTACAGTCCAGACCGGAGTTAATTTGGAGTAGGCTAGTGTCTGTAGCGGCTTAATACAGTGTGTGTTCAATCTGGACTAGGTCCCGGGGTTTTTCTGCATTGGTGGTTTCCTCGTTAACAAAATTCTGGTGTCTGTGTTATTTCTATTCCGCATTATATTTGTTTATATAATTGAAATATCACAGGTTGTGCGTTGTTCAATCAATTAGAATATCCGACCTTTTGGTTGTTGATTTAAATTGATTGACACTTGGATATTGGTCTTTGGTACCATCCAAGTTATCTCTCTTTGATAAAGACTCGCAGATTTCTATTTGCTTGAGTAAAGATCAAATCGAGAGATTGAGATATAAACTCTTTGATATACTTTTCTCTAAATTGAGTGTGACTGTCTAGTTGATTCTCTAGAAAGTATATTGGAGTTTGTCCATACAGATTGCTAAGCGAAATGATGGGTGTGGTTGTTGTACCCCCGCTTTTTCAATGGACATGTCCATGGACGATCATGGGTAATCATAATATGGTGCGGGCGCCATTCTTTAGGGTCTCCTGGGTCCCACATGGTTTGTGGCATGTTGTGGCCCCTGAGTGTCATAGTTGGGCCATGACTAGAAAAATAGGGTTTCCCTTTGGTTTGACCAAAGCCATTGGCATATTGCTGCCACGGAATGGCATGGCCTACCAATTGGCATACTGGCGCGATTTGGCAGGTTGGCCAGCCAATTGGCATGACGCCTGTGATAATTACCAGGCGCGGTTTGGGATGGTTTGTTGGCGATCCTAACACTTGGGCGCAGAATGCAACAATGGTGTTGGCACGTTGCTTATGGTGGCACGGTGATGCCTATTTGGACGCGTTGGGGAGCGTCTAAACTTAATAAATCAAGTGGCCAAATCGCGTGGCCATGATTGTTTTTTGGAGACTGGCTTGGGCCGTCTAGATTAGGTTCCTAATGGAATTAGGCGCATCGACCAACCAACTTCAACTTTATTAAAAGTGTGTGTGGCGGGTTTCGAGCGATCTGATTGGTTGATGGGAGAGGGGGCCGGCAAGAGAAACATGGAGCGTGGCCAACGGCCACAGGCAGCGCCTATTGGAGCGGATTGGCCGGTTATGTGGTGTGTCCGCGCCTCTTTTGTCATTGCTCTTATTTGCCACAATTCCTTTTTTGTTTCTTGTTTTCTGGTAGGACTTTGCTCCTACTAGCTCCATGGCGGATCAGTTTCCTAGTTTACCTAGGTTTGGCCTCGACCAATAGGGTTGAAATATTTGCACAAGGTGCAAAAGACCTAATTTTTACAAATTAGGCCGAAAACTTGAATCTTGTGAGTTATCACAAAATTGAACAAATTTAACAAAATCTGTGTGTTGACACAAAATTATTTTATTCTCAAAGAGCAGTTAGCGCGTCTTCTGATTGAGCATTTTCATGCAGACCTTAATTTTGATACTTCGGGAAATTCGTGCTACTCAGCCGCGAGTGAACACTAATTGTCATGTCATACCAATACTAAGGGTTCATCTGGGGAACATAGCATAGGAAAATACTTAATAACCATACACTAATGAGTAATGTAGGCGAGAGTTTACAGAATGTTTGGGATTTTTGCTAAATGCACCATTCTGAATAAACATAATGAGTTGCTCAATACACGTATGAGTAGAGAGGCCTGGGCACTCAGTACTTTTAAATGGCTCAGTCCTTTTGCAGATGGCGAATACAGAGTTTTAAAATTTTAGCCCTGAACTAAAAACCACCATCAACACCCTAGTACTCCAATAGTGCCTGAAATGGCAACTCTAAGAACTTTTTGTTGAATCCAACTAGGACTAGTCGTCCATCAGCCATCAGATTACCTGACATTGAAGCAAACAATGAGATGAAACCTGGGACCATACAGATGCTCCCTGTATTTTACGGGAAGGAAAATGAAAACCCTTGTTTCCATGTTAGAGATTTTGAGGAATTTGTAGTACTCAAGAAAATGGAGCATTGAAGCTTAGGTTATTTCCATTTTCCCTAAGATATAAAGCCAAATCTTGGCTATATAGTTTGACTTCCGAGTCAATTGAAACATATGAACAACTTACCTTTGCCTTTTCAGTTAATTTTTTTCCTAGGCGGAAGACATCATCTATTAGGACACAAATCTACATCTTTGCTCAACTAGAGGGAGAATCTTTGTATAGGTATTTGGAAAGGTTCAAAGATTTACTGACATAATATCCTCATCACAGCTTTAGAAAATGTCAGGCTAGTTCAGATCTTTTATGAGGGTTTAGCTTATCCAACAACAACTATGGTTGAATCTTTGTGTACAGTTGGGTTTGAAAATAAGACTGTTGACCAGGCGATGACATTTTGAATGATATCGCCGAAAATACCCAACAATGGGAAAATAGTAGGGAACCCCATAAAACAATTCTTCTAGGTAGAAAAACATTAATAGGGTAGAAGGATCCTTCGAATCAGATGCCAAAATTGTTGTTATAACAAAAAGGTTAGAAGCTCTAGAATTGAGTCAAAATAGTGGTAGAAGAGATCCTTTTTGGGAAGGCCAAAAAATGGAAAAGCAAGCCAATGCTCTTTACAATAACATTAGATATGATAACTCCCAGAAGTTTGACCCATATTCAGAAACCTATAACCCTAGTTGGAGAAACCATTCGAACGTTTCATGGTCTAAGGGCCAGAGTCAAGGTCAGTTTAGTAATTCTAATACTCTCCCAGGTTTTGGCTATAGTATGTTTAGGACACGTTTGAGCTCAAGATGGAGTTGTTGGTGATACTGCAGTTCAGAAGCCATTTAGGGATAGAGTTGATGCTACTATTGTTTGTTTCAGGTGGTGCTGGTAAAGATACAGATAGAGCTGAAGTAATGCTTGTGTGCAGTGAAGGCCTGAGTATGAAGTGGAACTGGCAAGCAGAGAAGATGGGTATGAGCTGCAGTGAAGTTGATGCCGAGAAACAATGGGTCTGGTGGTATGACAATGGCTTGAACATGGTGGAGACAGTTGAGGGTTCTGTTGGTGTTTCTGAACACAACGAAGGAATGATATGGTGCTGTGTTACAGATGAGTTGGTGACTGAGATTGGTGGAGAAATGCCATGAAGAATATGAGCATGGGCTAGCTGTTGTTGGTACATGGCGTATTAGAGAAGAAAAGAAGCTGAGATGTCGAGGCAGTGGACTAGCTAAACAAATTGCAGCTACAACTAGGCATGATGCAGCTGGAGGTATGGTTGCATTTGAATGGGGTTTATGAAGGGCTGAGGTTAAAGCTTCATAGATGAATTATAGCTATAGCTGGAGGTGTTGTTTGCTGAAGCTAACAAGAGAAGAATAAGAAGGTACTAGTGCAAATGCAGCAAGGATATGATGGTTGTTTGCATGAGATTGAGTTAGCTTGTGCTGGTGAAGCTGAAGAGTAGTAGCAGATGCTTCTGGTGTTGCTATTATTGCAAGCCATATGGAGTTAAAGATTGTGTTGCTGATGATTGCAGAGAAGATGCAGCAACAGGATGAAGTTGTAGCTGATTACAAGAGTTGCAGTGGATGAAGTGCCATCTTGGTGCAATATTAAGTCTGGCCTGCAACAGCTCATGGCATTGGCCTAGTAACCCAGTTATCCCTGACTCAGCTGAGTTAGATGGCTAACTCAGTTGACTTGACCCGAAGACCGTTATTGACTGTTAGTCGTCAGTTAGTTTTAACGGTTGACTGTTAAATCCGACGGGCCACCTGAGGCACTTTTACCGGTCACTTGAGCTACTTTCTGGTGACTTTCCCGGCGACTTCTCCGACCAACCTTTGGGACTTCAGCAACATATTTTTGGTGTATTTTCCACATGGGTTTTTCTCACACATGGGCTTGGTGGACTCTTATCTATTGGACCTTTGAAGACTTGACCTAAGAAGAGACATAAAAGGGAGGATTTCTACAACTTTGGAGATATCACGTATTCTACTTGGAGCTTTTGGGAGATAACCGCAACTAGGGTTTGCTTTCGTTTTTATTTATCATCTTCTTTATTTCAATTATTATTGATGATGAACTCCAAAACTATGAGTAGCTAAAACTATTTTGATTAAGGGTGATTTCAAAGCCCGAAATATGAACTCATGATTGATATGCAATAGCTCGTTTTCTCACAAGTTTCGTTATTGTTTGATTTCTACCATGCTAATAATGCTTATGGATTGTTCCTTAATTATTTAAGTTCGAAATTAAATAGTTATGTCACAATCTTATTGCTAGTTTAGATTTTCTTCGACCCGTAATTGCCTAGAGAAGATAAACACAAGTAGCAATATATGGGTATTGATGATGGGACTTTGTTAAGTATCCATATGTAGAAATTGACACTAGTAGGTGATTTATGCTTTTGAATTCATCACTAGGAACAATCTTATCTCACAAAACTTAGAGCACTTGTTTGAATCATACCTCTAGGTAACTTGGATAAGTAGAATCTGGTAGTCGAGCGCTTCCATATCCGGTGAGCTTAGGAGATAATAATGGGATAGTTGAGCGTACTAATTATCATAGGGTTGTTAGTAACAAGATAATGTGAAGAACGTGTTATATATTGATTTGGTTTATGTTTTTTGGTCGAGAATGAATCCTTAATCAATTTCATCTCATATTTGAATACAATCTTATAATTTTCAGAATTTCTACAACAAAAATCTTCTTTGCTAAGAATATTTGTATAACAACTTTTGCTCCATACCTCCCTTGGGACGAATCTGCTTTCATTATACTACTTGCTAGTATAAGGAGAAGTAGAAATTATTATTTGCGAGTTGACACCTCGTCAGTGACTCCACTGGTGCTTCGAAGAGGAATAGCTTCAACCCATTTGGTGAAATACTCTGTTGTTGTGATGATGTATTCATGCTGCTTCGAAGACGCCGGATTGATTTTTCCAATAATATCCAGTCCCCAGCTGTAAAAGGGCCACGGACTGCTCACGGAATGTAATAGGAGACAAGGAGTGTGAATGAGGTTACCATGAACTTGGCATTGATGACATCTCCGAACATAGGCAGCTGCATCGTCTTCCATGGTCGGCCAATAATATTTCTCATGGATTTGGAGAAATAATTTCTTCTTTCCTTGGTGTTCACCTTCGTGCATCTCTTTCAAGATTGTGGGAATTTCATGCCCCTCAAAGCATCTCAGAAGGTTCCCACCAAAGCTTTTGCGATACAAAATCCCTTCTAGGTAGACAAAGCGTTTGGGCCTCTGGGTGAGCTTGATCGCCCCTTTCTTCTCCGACGGTAAATCGTTGTCACGAAAATATTTTATGTAAGGTTCTCTCCAGTCCCCAGTGTGGGTTAGAACTTCGAAATGATGAGATGGTGTCTGACAATTGGGACAGGACCCTTGTAACATTCTCGACTGAGCCTCCATGGAGGGCCAATAGTACCCGAGCCTTTGAAGCCTTCTGTAAAGTGTGGCCACTAGGGTTTGTCCACATATTTCCTCATGTATGCGTTTGAGTTGCTCGCTCGCTTCCTCGTCTCCAAGGCACCGTGACAAGGATCCATCAGGATTGCGATAATATAATGCTCCATGCAGCAGAAAAAAGTTTTTCAACTCTTTGAGGATGATTTTCCCTTCTGTAAGAGAACTGCTCAATTCATGAATGATGGGTGCCCGCCATTCGCTCGCTTGAGCATCTTCAACTTGAGTAAGCCATGTAGATGATACAAAATGTCTTTGCACGGTGATGGATTTTCTGACCCTTCAAATTGAAGTTTGGACGCAAGAATCTCTAGACAGACAGCGTGTCTGTTATTGGTACGGCTAGTATGAATAATTGTTGCATCAGAAAAATGAGATAATAGTCGTTGCGCTTCGGCCCTGAATGGAGCGAGCATTATTTCTTTGAGAGAGTACACGCCATTCAGTTGATTGACCAGCAAATTTAAATCTCCTCTTATCTCTAGGTGCATCGCTCCCGCTTGCTTGGCCAAAGATAACCCTAGGAGGAAAGCTTCATATTCTGCTGAATTATTGGTGTAGTGGAAATCCATCTTGAATGAATGTGAGAAGACTTCACCGGATGGAGATACCAGTACAATGCCTGCTCCACCAGTATCATTGCTCGGAGTAGCGGATCCATCAAAGTATAATAGCCATGTTTCTTCTTGAATGATTGAGATCTCTGGAAACTCACCGGGAACTTCTTCATGCAGCATTGTGATGTCCTCTCCAGGAAAAGAAGCAAGTAAGTCTGCAACAACTTGCCCTTTGATTGCTTTAGGCGGGACACATGTTATGTCAAACTCCGACATCTGAAGTAGCCATTTTTTCGGTCACCAGAGCAGGTTTCGACAGTAAGAATTTTATGGGATCAGCTTTAGCCACCAGCACAACTCTGTTTGATAGTAGATAATGCCTGAATTTCTGGACCGCGTGAACCAATGCTAGACACGCTCTTTCGGCTTTTGGGTATCGGAGTTGAGCATCCCTCATTGTACGAGTGAAGTAATAGATTGGACGTTCGTTGCCTTCTTCATCTTCTTGAGCGAGAAGCGCTCCGATAGCGACGTCACTGGAAGCTGTGTAAATTATTAGTGTCCCTCCTTGCATCGGAGATTTCATGACAACAAGTGATAATATTATTTGCTGTATTTTATGGAATGCCTCATGTTGAACGGTCGCCCATGTAAAACTTGCTGCTTTCTTCATTAGAGCAGTGAACGAAGCAATGAGTTGAGCCAACCCAGGAATGAAACGCCGAATATAATTTACCTTGCCCATAAAACTCTGGAGCTCTTTCATAGTGCGTGGAGGAGGCATGGTAGTGATGGCTTTTGTCGTGTCTGGATCGACCTTGATTCCTTCTGCAATGACCAGGAATCCTAGGAACTTTCCGGAAGAAACACCAAAAGCACACTTTAGAGGATTCATCTTTAATCTTGTCTCAGAATTTCCAAGTGGGATGCTCGAGTTTTCGATTTCACCACCACATCATCGACATAGTCTTTCACTTGCTTGTGCATCATGTCATGGAATATCACAGTCATGGCTCGTTGATAAGTGGCTCCTGCATTCTTCAGGCCGAAAGGCATCACCGTATAATGAAAGTTTCCAATGGGAGTCCGGAATGCAGTATTGTTAGCGTCATGTTCGTACACCTTGATTTGGTTGTATCTGCTGTAACCATCCATGAATGAGAACATGTCGTGACCACTGGTTGCATCAACGAGCATATCAATGTTGGGCAAGGGAAAATCATCCTTCGGGCAACATTTGTTCAGGTTCCTGAAGTCCACACAGCATCGGATTTGACCATTTTTCTTCTTGACTGGGACAATGTTCGCCAGCCATGTTGGATGTTGAATGGGTCTGATAAATCCTGTTGTTAGTAGCTTCTGGATCTAGACTTTGATTTGTTCCTCGACATCATGTCTAAACTTCCTGGGTGGTTGCTTGACAGGTTTGGAGCTGGGAGTAATGTTCAGATGATGAGTGACTAATTTTACATCTAGGTCGGGCATCTCTTCGTACGTCCACGCGAAGATATCTTGATACTCTTTCAACATACCTATCAATCCTTCTCATTCCTATGATGAGAGAGCAAAACTGATTAAAATCGGCCTCGGGTTTTCATCTGTTCCGATGTTGATAGTCTCAAGATCATCAGTGGTGGAATCAGTGTCATCTTGCAACTGTCGTGGCGTATCTTGAATTTCTTCATCAGGCGATTGCTCGCTCTGGCATGATTCTTCAGGGAGGGGAAATTTTTCATCGACCTCCTCTGCTATGTTCTGATCTTTTCATCGTAGATAAATGACTCTCCCTTTCGCATCATAACTAGTAATAAAGTTGGATTTTTTATGAGTCGTACCTTGACCATGACGACGCTTGAGCGGTGTGGCAGATGGTCTGATCGATTTAGCATCTGACGATGATGGTTTGTCAGTTTTCTCAATAGATTTCCAACTTGGGAGTGGAGTACCGTAGATCTTTCTTGGAGGTTCGGGGATGTTCTTTGGTGGTTCCAGGAACTCAGCATCATAAACCGGAGCATAAGGAGACACTGAAGATGCAATGCGGACAAATTTTGTTGTTGAGCAAAGCTTTCATACATTGATGGTATGTCGAAGGGAAAACCTTATTATCATGGAGTCATGGTCGTCCAAGTATCATGTAATAATCAGGGTCTTTCTCGATCACATGGAACTTGACAGTGGATTGAATCGGCCCTACTTTCAGATCCACATAGACGTACCCGTATGTGTGACTCTGGCTTCCTTCAAAACTCGTCATTAATATGGGATGATGAACAATCTTGCTTTGTGGAACTTTGGCTTCCTTGAGAGTCTTCATAGTGATGATATTTGAAGAAGCGCTTGTATCGATGAGAACTCTCCTGAATTCGGAATCCTTGATAGAAGCAGTTACGAACAGGGCTCGGTTATGTCCTTCTTCCGCCATTCGATCTTCCTCAGTGAAGGTGATGTTGTTGATCGAATGTTCAGATACCATGGACACTTCTTCAACTACTAGAGATGATGGAACTATTCGCGCAACAGATGATATTTGGTTGAGTGCGGAAAACGTGTTTGTGCGTTGATCCCTGGAGAAGTGCATGAGTTCACATAGATTCTCAATTAAATGTGTGACTTCTTGAACCACCGGCTTCTCATAAGTAGTGAAACAGTTGGCTTTATGATGATCATCAGTTGAGGGATTAGCCATTAGTTTCGGAATTCCTTGAGCAGGGGCGCCACTCAAATCTGATGTCAACCTGACGAGGAAATTCGGTATGTTGTTTAGCGTCTCTTTCATCAGGTCCATGTTCCATGTATGAATCTCCTGTACGCGTGCCAACTCGATCAAGGTAGGGATTTCTGCGTCGACTGTGCCATTGGATGGAATGTTGGAAGGAGGAACATTTCTATTCGAAAGATTCTGACTTGAATTCGGAGTAGTTGAGTTAGACCTAAGACCAACCATTTTTGTGAAAATTTGAGATTACAACCGAGAGATTAATATCCCACTGTGGTCGCCAATATGTAGATGGGGAAAAACGATTTGCTGGTTTTCTAAGAAAGTGAAGAGACGATGGTTTGGATGAGACTCCTCAACTGAGCAAACTGCTTAACCTCACACAGATGCACTACACGGGAGTGCTTTGAGTTCGAGAGATAAATCTGTAGGACTTCGGCCTAAACCAAGTCAATGGCCGTTGCAGAGTCAATTTGGTCACAAAGAGGGAGATGGGTTGATCTGTAGGAGGGAAGCTGAGAATTGTGTGGGATCAATGATGATCAAGGATTGTGGATGTGTTGAAGGTTTCTGTAAATATGTAAATTGTGTAAATAATTTTTCGATCGAGAGAATTGTTTCTCCTTCGGTCATCTATTTTGGACTTATTTATATTGTCAGAACAGTAAACACATTGATCCCAGTAAGTGTGACGGTTTCTTGAGTGAAAGGGTGGGAAAGTGGGAGATCGTGGTAAAATCAGTTCCATGTCGTATGGAGACTTGGTTGATCGTCCACCTACTACTTTACTAACTCCCTCAACCGCTTGCACAACTTACTCACGTTTCTTATCGTGGATGAACACACGTGTCGTAGGCCGCCAGACCAAAACCCTAATTAATATCTTCCATGTGACGTGATTGATGTCTGACGAACGTGGAGTCTGCAAGGCAGACGTGTATTTAATTAGTCAGTTATTGACTTGATTAGACATCGAGTCTAAGTTTTATTGAATCGAGCATGATTGACGAATGCTCAGTGATTCATGGATTCAAAAATGTTTGTTGAGACGTATAGTTCTTGAATAAATGTTGATAACTGGATCATCATGATAAATATTGATGAACTGAGCAAATATTGCTTGTATGACGGATTGTTGGATATTGATAATTGAATCAATATTGATGGATTGAGCAAATATTACTAAATCGAGGTAAAATTCTTTGAATATTGATAGTTAGATCAATATTCCTCGTTTGGGCAAATATCGCTCGTCTAAGCGAATACTGCTCGTTTGATGAATTATTGATAGCATGACCAAATAAAATATTAATTAAAATATTGGTGGCTCGACCGAATATTATGTAATTAATTAAGATTTTGATATTTGGATCAACATAAAATTATTAGTGTTTAAACTCTGCTCAAAATTATGATTTGCAGAGCATTCAGTTTGAAACCCTAATTTTGATCGATTGCGATCAGTTGGCGATTTATTGAAAATCAATCATGAGTGAAGGAGGGACCGGCTACATGGGATGATCGACGACCATGTAATTCCCAAGTGCTCGTGTGAGCATGCACCAAAGTCCTTTGTTGACCAATTGGTGAAGGGATGATTAAATGCTGGTTTGATCATTTATTAGAATAGTGCTCGTCTGAGCATTAGGTGATAAAACCTAATTATGAAGAAGTGAGGGACCGGTCAAGAGGGCATGAGACCGGCCCTTTGTGGTCGTGGGACCAGCTGCTGGTCGTTTGAGAAAATTCTAAGTTGGTTGAAAAGAGTTTGGACCCAATATGAGCAATTGAGCAAATTAGGTCAAAATTACAATGATGTGTGAGAGCGGCTCCTTGCAAGCCTTAGGGCTGGCCTTGGTCGGTCAAGGAAGCATGCCCGTGTCACCATAATGTCCGTGTCTCAGTCCTGAGAGTTTTGGTATTTTCTAGTGTGCGTTTGAGCAATATTTTGGATTTTCAGAAGAGTTTGATCTTTAACTGAAATTCTTGATTTTACTCGAATGAGCAAGTAGAACTTTGCTCGTTTGATCAATATTTTGAGAATATTAAAATAATAATATTTTAATATTTTTCGTGGATAGCCTAGTCGGTCATGTGATCATTGGACTTTTTGGCTTTTTCATGGTTCGAGCAATATTTGAGAAAACTTGCTTGTTGAGAGTTAATTCTTCCTTCAATTTCTGCAAGTTTCTCTTCCAACAAGAAGTAATTTTGATAAACATGATCACATTCAAGTGACTTAGTACTCGTTTTTCCTCGGTATCTTTGAGGACCGATTCGCATAAAGCGATTCCGACCATAAAGACCTCCTTAAATCCTTTTCAATTTCTTGTTTTCTCGACCAGAGGGTGTGACATGAGAAGTTGTAATCTTCTTCATTTTCGAATCCAAAAACTTAACATACACTTTGAGACTTCCTCATCAAAATCTTTGTCAATATCGAATCACCTTCATGGAAAGTTCATCAAACTGTTCTTCTAGGAGTGTTTCTCAATCAATCGGTTTTAACATCAAGAGAATGTTTAGATATTGACTTAGATATGACAGCAGTTCTCTCGGGGTGAATCCAAGCTTTCGGAATCATGCGGTAATTTCGAGCTGGTATGTTATTAGAGATAGACTCGTCCATAATAATGATTGCTACAAACACATACTTATGAGGTCTTAAGCGTGTTTGCCTTCTTTGATACCAATTAAAAAAAGCGGGGTCTAACAACTACACCCAATATTTCGTTCGGCTAATCTGAATAGACAACCGCAATATACTTTCAAGAGAATCAACTAGGCAGTGGACTCAATCTATAGAAAAGTATATCAAATAGTTATATCTCAATTTCTCAATTCAATCTGCAATCAAACAAATAGAAATTTGCGAGCCCGGTTGAATAAGAGAAATAACTTGACTATTATCACAAAACCAATATCCAAGTGTCAATCAATTCAATCAACAACCCAAAGGTCGATTCAAGAACCGAGTTGAACTTAACGCACAACTCCGTGATATTTTTATTATAAAACAAAATATAATGCGGAAAAAGAAATAACACAGACACCGAGAAATTTTGTTAACGAGGAAATGACAAATGTAAAAAAACCCCGGGACCTAGTCCAGCTTTGAACACCACATTGTATTAAGCTACTACAGACACTAGCCTACTACCAATGAACTTCGGACTGGAATGTAGTTGAGCCCTAATCAATGTCACACTGATCAAGGTACATTTGTGCTCCTTACGTCTCTGAACCCCAGCAGGATTCTACGCACTTGATTCCCTTAGATGATGTCACCCCCACAACCAATTGGAATAGATAAATCTGTCTCCCCAGAAATACCTATGAGTTTTGTTCCGTATTTTGATAAATCAAGGTGCACAGGAACCAATTGATAAACCTGAATTATATTCCCGAAGAACAACCTAGTATTATCAATCACCTCACAATAATCTTAATCGTATAGTAGCGAAACAAGATATTGTGGAATCACAAACGATGAGACGAAGATGTTTGTGACTACTTTTAATCTTACCTATCATAGATAAATCTCAAGCAAATCTTAACAAAGATAATACTCAATCACGATAGAAGAAGTAAGATCAGAACACGCAACTACAGAGAAAATAGTTGGGTATGGATTCACAATCCTAATGAAGTCTTTAAGTCGTTAACCTACAGGGTTTCGTGAAAAACCTAAGGTTAAAGGAGAATCGACTCTAGTCGCAACTAGTATCACACATGAGGTGTGAGGATTAGGTTTCCCAGTTTCTATAGTTCTCCCTTATATAGTTTTCAAATCAGGGTTTGCAATCTAAGTTACCTTGGTAACAAAGCATTCAATATTCACCGTTAGATGAAAACGATTGATTACTCAATATAATATCTTTCAACCTAGTTAGATCGAACTTAGCTTGTTATACACAAATGAAATGTACCTTTATTTAGGTTTGAGTAGCAAGTACCTAAACGTGTACACCATGTTGGCTCAACGGTAGTTAACCGGGTTAGCTATATGAACACTCTCATATCAACCTTATTCATCTTAACCATAACTAGTTCAAATGACTCCAATATGAAACTAGTTAAAGAGTTGCTCAATTGCTATATTCTCATTGAACTATACAAGAACACAATTGAAGCAAAATCGTTTGATTCACTCGAATCAATTCATGAACATTATAGCCACGGTTTGCAAATAATGCATTCCTTAATATATAAATGTATTAGTTCATGAACAAACCGATTTTAGAACTTTAACCACTCAAGTATGCATACGGGTACGCATACCTAAGTAAATGCGCCTGAGTTTGGGTTAACGAGTATGTGAACGTGTACGCATTCTTTAGTACACTTCGTAGATAGGAAAATGATTTGCTGGTTTTTTAGGAAAGTGATGAGACTGGTGGTTCGGGCGAGACTCCTCAACCAGAAAATCGCTAACCTTTTTGAGGGATGCACTACACGGAGTGCTTTGAGTTCGAGAGATCAATCTGTAGGACTCAGGCCTAAACCAAGTCAATGGTCGTTCAGAGAGTCAATTCGGTTACAAAGAGGAGATGGGTTGATGTGTAGGAGGGAAGGCGAGAATCGTGTGGGATCAATGATGATCAGGATTGTGGATGTGTTGAAGGTTTCGCAAATATGTGAATTGTGTAAATAAGTTTTCGATCGAGAGAATTGTTTTCCTTGAGTCATCGATTTTGGACTTATTTATATTGTCGAAAAGTAAACACATTTATACGGTCGGTCAAGGAAGCATGCCCGTGTCACCATAATATCCGTGTCTCGATCCGTGAGTTTTGGTATTTTCTGGTGTGTGTTTGAGCAATATTTTGGATTTTCAGAAGAGTTTGATCTTTGACTGAAATTCTTGATTTTGCTCAAATGAGCAAGTAAAACTTTGCTCATTTTATCAATATATTGAGAATATTAAAATAATAATATTTTTCGTGGATAGCCTAGTTGGTCATTTGACAATTGGAATTTTTGGCTTTTTCATGGTTCGAGCAATATTTGAGAAAATATGGAAAAACCAGGGTTTTTGCTCAAACGGAGGAGTTTCATGAGGTAAGGGGAATAATAATTGTGAAAACAAGGGATTGCAAAGTGTGGGACCGACCATGGCTAGGGCATGGCCACGCTAGGTAACCCGGAGTGGGACACTTTCCCTATTTTTATTATTTTTCATCGTTTTAGGAAAATATGGAGAAAGCGTGAGTTTTGCTCAAACAAGGAAAGTTGCTTGAATGAAGGAGTCTTCATGAGATCATGAAAATAATAAAATAAGAAAAAAATAAAGGAAGAGGCGTGGGGGACCGGCCACGACAGCATGACCGGCCGGCCGGTAGGCCCGGTCCCTAGGCGCCTCTTTTTATTTTTTTATTATTATTTTCTCTCTCATATTTTGCGTAGGTTTCCTCGTTTGTCCATATTTTTGAATGCTGTTCGTGCATTTGGGTGCTCATTCGTGCATCATCGTTGGGTACACTTGCACCATTTTCTTGGGGCTTACTCGGTGATAGTCCAGGGCCTTTAGATTGTTGAGTAATTATTACTAATTCATGAAATTCAGTGGAGAATGATTCATGAGTAATAAAATGAATTGAGTATCTATTACTAATCCATGAATCCAGTAGGAATTCGGGAACGGAGTAATGAGATATAATAGATTATTTTCTAGGGTCGGTGGATGAATGTCACGATAGAATTAATCTATTTGCGAACCGAGATATGAGATAGTTGAAGCATCATACTCGTTTGAAGGGTGCATAGTCGAGGAAAACGGCGTCGACGTCAGAAGGCGTTAAGCCCTCAACAAACAACTATGTCTAGAGAGCGCCCGATCTATACACGGTCTCTCTGCATAGTCGGGGAACAACGTGCGCGTCGACGTCTGAAGGCGTTAAGCTCTCAACAAACAATTATGTCTAGAGAACTCGCCCAATCATTATTACATGTAGAGGTGGGTCTTTCTATGTAGTCGGGAACAGCGAGCAACGTGACGTCTGAAGGAATTAAGCTCTCTAACAAACAATTATGTCTAGAGAACCGCCCAATCATTCGATTCTACATAGAGGTCATGATGAAATGCGCAACATCGAACGCTCATCTGGGAGGCCTTTCGAGAAACATATTCATCATGGCTCTGAGACGAACGCTCACTCAGTCAGAGATCGTGAAAGGGTTCATGGATCGTAAAATATGAATCGTCACATGCGTTCCTGAAGCCGGGTCAGAAACATGCAGTATCATGATTTTACGATTTTTACCTTTGTCGAAAATCCACCATCAACAACTTACAAAACCCAACAGAAATTCAAGGACCTATACCTTACGCAAGTATGCATACCGGTATGTGTACTTGGTACCCGGAATTCCCAACTGCAAGTACGCATACGGGTATGCATACCATAGTTCCGGTCATGGATCACATACATGCAAGAATGCATACTATGTTCATAATCCAATAGTCAGGGAACTCTCCCAATCATTATTCTATGTAGAGGTGGGTCTTTCTATGTAGTCGTGGAGCAGCAACGTGGCGTCCCGAAGGAATTAAGCTCTCTAACAAACAATTATGTCTAGAGAACCGCCCAATCATTCAATTCTACATAGAGGTCATGATGAAATGCGCAACATCGAACGCTCATCTGGGAGGCCTTTCGAGAAACATATTCATCATGGCTCTGAGACGAACGCTCACTCAGTCAGAGATCGTGAAAGGGTTCATGGATCGTAAAATATGAATCCTCACATGCGTTCCTGAAGCCGGGTCAGAAACATGCAGTATCATGATTTTACGATTTTTACCTTTGTCGAAAATCCACCATCAACAACTTACAAAACCCAACGAAATTCAGGACCTATACCTTACGCAAGTATGCATACCTGCGAGTATGTGTACTTGGTACCGAGATTCCACTAGCTGTAAGTACGCATACGGGTATGCATACCATAGTTCGGTCATGGATCACATACATGCAAGAATGCATACTATGTTCATAATCCAATAGTCCTAAACTCTATTTCCATCATGAAACTTTCTTAGAGCATGACAATAGTCATTTTCACACACTATTAGCAACAAAGCAATTTTCAAGTTATTGAAATAATCATAACGAAACATTCCAAGTTTACACCAAATGATTGTATCACGAAACCATGTAAGATGTTACTAAGCAATTTTCACATGATCATCTTTTGACTTTCGTCAAGAATATAAGATCAACTTGGTTGAAGCGAAAGCTTACCAACACATATTTCGAGGAATATATAAGCGAGTTAAACTCACTCGAAATCTCAAATGTGCATAATCGAATACTATATAGTAATACCACTTTTGTCTCAATATAGGAGATAGAGTAGAAATAGACTTTCCAAGTGATAGATGAGTTTTAGTCTCCACATACCTTTTGTTTATGATGTTCCACAAGCTCTCCTTAGTAGTTCTTCGTCTTCATTTGATGAATGTCGTGAAGTCTAATGCTCAACTACACAATTTATCCTAGTCCGAGACATCACTATAAGTAGACTAGAAATCAAGACTTATAGAGATCACTAACATTCACAAACAAAGCTTGAGATAGCAACGCTTGCGAGTTCGACCAAGCAAGGTGCTCTTACAAACATGGACCGATTTAGTAGAGTTATTTAGGAGATATTGTCTAAAATTGATTGGGAATATTCTTTTGTATCAAAACGAGGGTTGGTAAGTCCTATGGAATCGAAGAAAACGAGGATTGCTGCATACAGAGACACGAGTAATCCTTTGGATTTTTATGTGTTCTAGAAGTAT